>JAYRCO010000215.1:0-38344 GCA_037042815.1 Ceratobasidium papillatum | reverse complement strand
CAGTTACATATGAAACAAATGAAATCTTGAATGTTTGGTGTAAACAAATCCCGCCTTAGTAACCACGGTACAAGCGCTTAGCTCATTTCACATCTCAACCGAGTCCACGACCGCCGTTGGGGCGTAGCCCTTTCTCACCTGTTTGTCTACGATCCCTCCTCCTCTCTTTCGTGTTTAAGTCATGTCCCACCGGCCTCCATCAAATTCACCCTCACCGCCTAGCAGTCCCAGCTCGGCTTCATCCCACGAACGACTTATTCTCGTACCCGACGACCAGTTCGAGAGCGATGCGCTTCTCGGACTGTGGCCAGATGAAGACGAAGCACCTGCTGAGCGCGAGAGGTCCAACTCGATTCCACCCCAGAACGCAGCTGCACTCCAACCCCGAACTATCATCCCACTTTTAATTGGCCCATGCATAAAGCTTGGCACGACATACATACCCCGGGCGGTAGAGATTGCAGGGCCGGTCCCTGCGCTCATTGGGCTCGTTGGAATGGCATTATTGAGCGCGTTTACTGGCCAGGTCTGGGTCCTCCTCGGCCGGTACGTCTCGCGCTGGACGATCGAGGAGATTGTGGCCGAGGCGATAATTAGGAATCCGGGGCGGAGAGGAAGCCCCAAGGATAAATGGAAAAAACGGATTCGCAAGTCGTTGAGGGTGGTGATATGTCTCACTGCGCTCTTGCTTTGCGCAATGTACTTGCATGGTAAGGTCCAGCCCCTCTATTCTACGCTTCTGTAGCTGATCGAAGAAATGTTGCCAGAATCCGCCCATTTACTTCAGCCCGCTCTTCCGATTGACACGACATATGCGTCTCAGGCTGGAACAACGGTCATACTCGCGGCTGTGCTTATGCCCCTCGTGTCTGCCTCGTCCCTCGCCACGCGCAAAGTCCTCTGGAGCAATTTCCTCTCGATCGCGTTGCAGTTGGTCATTGCGATCGTCGCCGCAGTTCATTACTTTCATCCAGAAGACGAGACGAGCCACGCGGGACCGACGAAGCGTGGTCTTCCCAAATTGCCCCAGTCGCATACAGAAGCAGGCACATGGGAGGCTATCTGTGAGTTTTTATTGTCGATCAAACGTCTATTTCGGAATTAACCCTGCGGTATAGCCATTCTGTCGTTTGCGTTTGCGAATCAGTTGTTGACGCTCCCGTTGTATTCCGCATTGGTCACGAATTTTGCTGCAAAGCCTACGTTTGCCCCGCGTAATCGCACGCGGCGCATGATCACGTCTTTCCCCATGCTCTTGCTCGTGTCGACCGCGGCCTCGATTGCACTCACACTCCCGTTAATCCTTGCCCCGCTCACTCGACACGCCGCACCGGCAGATCTCTCAGTCGTGCCGACCGTGGCACGAGCTCCCATCCGGGAAACACTGCCGAAGAAACTCGAGGCCGCGATTCCGACCATCCAGGCCTTTGCGTTAATCTTAACAATTCCGTTGCTATTTGCGGGGGTGATTGTGCCTCGGGTTCGACAGCGTTCGTACCGATGGATTCTTTTCCTTTTCGCCACCTTTTTGGCCGCAGTGATTCCAGGACGTAAAGCGGGCCTGACCGGTCTGGCCATGACTTTGTCACTTCTTACGTGCTATGTGCTTCCTGCGCTCCTTCACGCCGTCTTCCATGGTCTCCGAAGACCCCGGTCGATCTTGTTTACAGGCCCGGCCCCCGCCACTGCGACGGCTTCTGTTCCAGAACCGTCCAGTAGCGCCGACGACCCGGAAGTCTTGCTCAGACGTAAAGAACGTTCGCTCCAGCGTCGGCGACTCGCCCGACGGGTGTTGTGGGATGTGGGCGTATGGGTCGTGCTCGGGCCGGTTGGAAGCGCTGCGACGGTCTGGACAGCGGGACGTGCCGTGGGCGTGTGGTAGTTTTTCGATCTTCGGTTTTGTCGGTGTTCCGTGTTTTTTCTTTTTCGGGTTGTTTTGAGCCCTTGGTGGACAGGCAGATCTGTATCGGTATGACTTGGTTATTGTGTAATGCTGCGTGCCTATGACATGTATGCGTATCTCCGGCCTTGTGATGAATCTCATCGACGATTGTTTGATTAGGTTGGACTACGTAAGAAAGATGTAAAGCTTGTTTCTCCCTATCGTCGGTGAAGCTTGGATCGCACAACTCATGACGTGTCTTGGACGCGCATTGAGCGACAGATTCACGATGGACAAGCTGATAGACGTCCTTCTATGCCAGTTTGTGCAAGACTGTAGTAAAAACTTCAAGATATGCCCGGGACGAACGCCGCTCGCCCTGCAAATTTCCTTTCGATCTTCCACGCAATTTGACGAGCCCGACTCGACTGGCGTACAAAACTTTCGAACCTGCGCTTGTGGTTGGGATATCCCCCTCGTTCCTCATCATTCCACGGCTGTCCAAGTCGATCCGCTTTAGCTCGCTCTCAGATGAACTCGACGCGTGCTGGATTCAGACCCGAGGAGCAACCCCTCATTCTCAACGATGAGCTTTTGCACGAGGATATGTCCGCCACTTGCGCTTCGAGCCCGAGCACGGTTGTTGGGTCGCCTGCTGGGAGTATCAAGTTTCCCAAGTCGGATTCTGCGCCGACGCCGTTGCCGATGGCCAAGTTTTCCATCTTGCTCATGTTGAACGCTATTACGCCGCTTGCGTTTGAGCTTATTTATCCTTTTATCAATGCGTGAGTCGATCATCATGTTTATTCTTTTGTGCTTGCGTCTGATATGTGCGAGGCAGCATGGTTGTTGAGATTGGGGTTACCGACGATCCTGAGCGGGTTGGGTTTTATTCTGGTTTAGTGGTATGTATATGCATGCATATGTTCAATTGAACACACTATTGATATTGTTTTACGCTAGGAATCTGTGTTCTCTTTGACTGGCTTTATTATGAGTACGTCCAGGCTTTGTTTTGAGGTTTAGTAAACATGTGCAAACTTTGGTTTTAGTTCTTCCGTGTGGCTATCTTTCGGATACGTTCGGACGAAAGCCCGTTATTCTGCTTGGTGAGTGGTGTAGTCTTGATTTTCGACGTGGTTTCTTATTGATGTATTGCGTATGAAGGGATGGCCGGTTTGGCTGTTTCGATGGTTTCGTTTGGACTCAGCAAGTCCTTGATGGGTATGATTGCGAGTAGGTGTATCGGAGGAGCTCTAGGCGCCAGGTATAAGTCCTTATCTCAGACTCAAGTTTTAGCGTATCTAACTGGATATGGTCTCAGCTGGGCCGCCATCAAGGTCATGACTGGCGAGATGACCGATAGGAGTAATCAAGACCTTGCGTTTTCGTCTCTTCAGATCACGTATCGTATTGGCCAAATTATAGGTAAGCCAACTGCTTCTGTATTATTTATAAACTGGAACTGACATGTATGCCATAGGGTTACCACTCGGCGGCCTACTCGCACATCCGGAACAGCGATTTAGCTTGTTCCATGCTCCCTTCTGGGCCGAATATCCGTATCTGCTTCCTTGCCTCGTCGGCGCTGCGTTTGCCTTGTTTTCGGTTATTCCTGGAATTGTGTTTATTGAAGAGGTGAGTCATATGTCGCATAACACGGCCACGAAACTGAAACTAGTATGACCTCCTAGACTCTCCCTTCTAAGTGCAAGCAGCGCCGAAAAACAACCAAACGTACCAGCTCGTATGGTTCAACCGACTCGACTGTTAGCTCGACCTCAACATTAGTCGGACCGATCGATATCGAGAGTACCGAGAAGAAGGCAGGACAGACGACTTGGTGTTCTGTCATGACTCGCCCTATCATCGACTTGCTCTTTAACAATATTCTGATGTGTTTTGCCTCTGAGATGGTATTTTCTATGTGAGTGGTCTGGGACTCTTACAATGACTGCATGCTTATAGATCGTATCGCAGTTACCCGTTGTTTGCATATACCCCTGTTGCATCTGGTGAGTGGCAAAATGTTCTATTCCATCTACATCTGGACTAACGGCTCCATAGGTGGACTTGGCATGTCCGAGAGTAAAATTGGCACCCAGATGGCCATTCGTTCTTTTATCCATATCATCATGATGCTCGGATACAATCAAGTTGTCAGTCGAGTAGAGACCGTGAAGGTCTACAAGGTGAGCCCTGCAGACTGTTGAGTTGTCCGGTGGCTTACATCAACCCTAGTTCGCTATATCTGTGTGGCCGGTTGTTGTGTTATGTTTTCCTCTCTTGAACTGGATCGTACGTACCCAGCCGGAAGGAACCGGGAGCACGGTTTTCTTTGTATCTCAACTGGTGTTTTATACTATCTGGAGCATAGGGTAAGCTGTTTCAATCATCTGTGCTGATTCTGAGCTCACACTACCGTCATAGCGGATTTTGTTGGGTCTGTGTTGGATCCCTAGTCAATGATGCTTCCCCTTCGGCTGAAGCATTGAGTCTAGTCACCGGTGCGTTTATAGATATTTAAATATTCTATTATTTTTAATTGCTTTATGCTGAACAGGCATATCCCAAATGAGCACTATCCTCCCACAAGCAATCGCTCCGGCTCTGGGAAACTCTCTATTTGCGGCGTCCATCTACCAAAACATCTTAGGGGGTAACCTCATCTGGGTGATCCTACTTGTGTTTAGTAAGCGCAATCCCAGGTAGACTAGAATGTATAACTAATACATTTTTATGTCTAGCTGGCGCTGCTGCTTTGCATTCCCTGACACTGGAATCCCCGACTCATGACTGGCGCGAGAGTGTTAACGACGATGACGACGACGAGTAGGGCCTGAGCCCAGGTAATGAAAAAAGACTGAAAGCACGAAAGCAGGACGTCTATTTGATTGGATTATTGAGCATTACGATGTAAATTATATTTCGCAAATTCGATTCGTGGGACACTGTCTGCCTGCTGGGGAAATACTATTGGCCAAGATCTTGGTGGGGTTAGAAGCGTTCCTGGCTTCTGTGTTGTGTGTGTAAGGATTTAGTCGGCTTGTTGGGAGGAGACAGTCTTATGTTTGTACTGGCAAAGCTTGAGTGGTTTGAAGAATGCATACAGGTTACCAAATGGAAAATAAAATAAAATTGATTCCAAGGCAGATCGAAGCGACAAGGTCGAGGCGAGAGTGTATTCGTCTCAGGTAATGTTACTAGCCAGCAAGCAAGCAAAGTGCATAGCCCGGCCACGGGTACATTAATCAGTAATTCGCCCCACTATGAACTCCTGTATAACCAACGATTAACTAATATGCTTGGTCGAGATGAGTTGTGGAAGTTCCAGGCGTCGGCCGTGTGCCGCATAGAAATTGCGGTATTTCCCAGTTCATCGAGCTGAAGTTCTGATCCAGCTGGAAATACCCCAGAACAGACACCGACCTATTCTTCATCCAAATTGACGGGACACCTGCTCCACGCCCCTCTCTTCACAAATATCATGTTCATTTATATCTGAGCTCGGGTCTCTACGTTCAACTGGCCGTATTGACAATGATAGTTTACAGGATATGAGAGTGACTTTGCCTGATGCTCCTCCAGTACCGCTAGCCGCTATCACGAGACGGATCGGGCGCAGAAATACGTAAATGATCCCAAGGCCAGATCCTTGCAATACAATCCTATTGGAGAAATTGTATAGGTAAGCATGAATCCGACTATCATTGGAGGTTAATTTGGCTCCGTTTAACCACTCCAACCATAGGTTTAACGATATGAACGTGATATGGTATAGTGGGCTAGAGATGTCTTACCCGGACCACACCGTGGTATTGTCCTTCTAACTGCAATGAACTCACATCGCTACATGTCGATATTAGCTACCTGTACACTACAAGTTGAATCATTGTGCTCACTTCACCTTCGACTCCTAAAAGAGCCCGCGCCCAGCGATCAATAGGTCCATTATGCGGATATCAGCTCGGCGAGTTCGCTTATTTCTATCGAAGACTCACGTAATCTTTTGCAGACTCTCTGCATGTTAAGCGGATCGTCGGATTTATAAACGCAGGCTGTGTCTAGGGCGATAAAATCGGCCGGTCAGCTAATCCTCCCTAGGATGGCTGCCAATGAGCAACACTGACCTGAATCGCAATCGTTATCCGAGCTGCAAGACTTCCGTGAACAGTCATTTTCAGATAAAGCGATCGGAAAATAGCGATTGAATGTTAGCTCACCGGCGCGTTGGCTTGAGGAAGTGGAGTAGACAGGATGCCGTGAGAGGCCAGAACCAGAAAAATAGCAGTATACATAAACTTCATGTTGATTTCGGTTATAGAAATCGAGGAGGAGCTAGCTATGCAAAACAGCGAGACTGCTGGATGGCTAACATGGTTAACCAACTGAAGTTTATAGTGTTTTGTTTTGTTTCAAAAGTACTTGGCGGTTCGGACTCGCATGCTCTCAATTATCGCACGACTGTCAATACACGACGTAGCGACAGCCACAGAGCGTTCGTATGACCAGTGGTAGACGTGATAAATTATATGGAGGCTGCTGTTCGCATCGATCAAGTCCTAAGAAAGGATAGATGAAGTGAGTGACCAAGACATACTGTACTGAGTTTGCCAGAACAACGGGGCACTTACAGAAATTGTATGACGCATGTTCAATGAGATGCATGTCTAAGTAAGGCAATCCCGATAGTTTGGACTGTATATGCTATTCCTATCTTGTGTGTAACGGATCGTTGATAGAATAAACAACGTATATGCACAAGTTTGATCGACTAGACCGCTTCCTGGTTGCTTGATTCTACGTCAGTTACCAGCACCGAGACGGGCATTTGTTCGGCTCCAGGACCGAAGCGACACTATGCCAATATGTAATTGCAGCCACTACACAATAGTACCGATATAGCTATACCTGAGGAGCCAGGGATACTCGCTTGTAATGAAGAGCGTAGTCACTTGGTTCGTATCCTGATCAAAATATAGGCGCATACAATCACGACGTTCCGCGAGGCTTAGGCTATTCAATTTCTAACTGGACGGTATCGGTACTAGTACGTATAAGAGTGTTAGGTATTGCGTGATGGCCGAGAAACAGTAGGCTTGGAAGCACACAACGAAGACAAGAGAGTAAAACCGTTCATTGCGTTTAGGAAGACAACAGTCGAGCTTCTTGTCGAGAATTCTGTGTTGATTGTACAAACTCTAGATGATAATAGCCGCTAGTATTGAAGACTCAGTGGCCATACTGCTTATACCTCTCAGAGCGGGAACCGGTCAGTAGGATATGCAGATGTTTGGCTAGCTCTTCTCCCATAAATTCGCCCGTCCTTCCAAGGAGTTCATCTCTTTATGCTGATAGCCGCATGAAGCTCTCGCTTGGCCATTGTCATTCAGGGAGAACTATCGATCCACGGCGGGCTTGTCGTTTACAGATCACGTCACCAGTCTGCCGTAGGTGATTTCAGAGCCCTTTCAGGCACATAGCTCATGAGCGACAGCTACCAGTAGTCCAAAATGAATACGGCTTGCGGTTAACGGAAATCTTGACTATCGACACTAGCGAAGTTGAATTTTATACCAGTACAATTATACAGCTTGTGCGAGTCAAATCAGCCCAGCATCTGGTGACTAGCTAAGCGTTGATCAACAGAGCTGGTCAACCTTTTTTCTTTTTTGCGAAAGTTGTCTCTACCTTCTCTCTATATCTATCCCGCCACATCCCGCCAGCATCCCGCCGCACTGCCATATGGTTCTTAAGCTCTTATTGTTTGCAAACGTTATGCAGAACCTTTTTTGCGGGCCTTGGATTCCCCGCATACGCGGCTCATCGAAGCACATGGTCATTCTGATTATCTGGTTTAGGTGCAACCGAACTATCGCCTCCTGCAATCTGTACTAATCGGTCTGCGAACTGTGGGAGCAGTCATGTCGTACTACCGAACCGCTGAGCGAAGAATGACTCGGCGTGGGGTAGAAAAGCTTCTCTTGCTTACCACCCGCCTTTCCTCCTCCAACGACCATGCCCGGAGGTCCAGTAGCTGTTCAACTCGAGGAACAACCTCTCCTGCCTGAGCATGACGCCCGGGAGGATGGTGTCCAACCCGGGGCAGGTACTCACACTGGCGCGCCAGCGAGAGCGGCCAAGAAGACGCCATTTCCTTTGAGAAATGTAATTGTGCTCATGGCGCTCAACGCAATATGCCCGCTTGCGTTCGAGTTGATATATCCATTCGTTAACGCGTAAGTTTTTTTTCTAAAAGTTCCGTTTAGCTGCCTAACAGATTCGTGGAATTTTTGTAGAATGATTGTTGAAATTGGGGTAACCGATGATCCCGAGCGAGTTGGTTTTTACTCGGGAATAATTGTGAGTAGTGCTAGCAATCAAATTTCAATGTTTCTGACACACCATTACAGGAATCTGTATTCTCGTTGATGAGCCTAATTGCAAGTGAGCTTGCTTTCTCCCGCGACCATAACAGGATGTGTGTTAATTCCTGCTCCAAGTTTTGCCATTTGGATACATCTCTGATCATGTTGGACGGAAGCCTGTGGTGCTCATTGGTGAGCTCATCTGTGGACTGATAAGAAGATAGTGGGAATTAAACACGAGTATCTGAAAACAGGAATGGGAGGGCTAGCCGTCTCGATCATCTGTTTTGGTCTGAGCAAATCACTCGCGGGAATGATTCTCAGCAGATGTATTGGTGGAGCTCTTGGAGCCAGGTGAGCTCGGACACTCCAACCTTGCGCTCCGACAACTAAACTAGATCCCGCAGTTGGGCAGCGATCAAAGTGATGGTAGGAGAGTTGACAGATCGAAGTAACCAATCGACGGCGTTTTCAATCATGAACATCTCCTATCGGCTTGGTCAGATCGTCGGGCTCCCACTCGGTGGTCTCCTCGCACACCCGGAGCGCCGCTGGAAGACGTTTGATACACCGTTTTGGCACGAGTATCCGTTCTTGCTCCCGTGCTTGGTCGGCGCACTATTTGCTATTATCTCGGTCGGGTTTGGGATTGTGTTTATCGAAGAAGTGAGTACGGAGAGTTCTCCCCGTCCTGGTCTCGTGCCAAAAATGAAAAGACATACCACTGACGCATATACCCCAAGACGCTCCCGTCCAAAGTGAGAGCACGGCGCAAGGCCAAACGAGCGTCATACGATAGCATTCCGACTCCCACAACTCAAGTCGATCCAGCGACTGCTCCACTCCTCGTGAGCAGCACCGACGCCGAGTTCGGCTCGCAGGCCCAGCCAGTACGCAAAACCCCATGGCGGGCGATCATGACGCCGCCTGTGCTCGCACTGTTATCCAACAACGCGTGTATGTGTATTGCGTCAGAGATGCTGTTCTCGGTGTGAGTCTCACGCTACGTAGCCATGAGCCCCCCTATCCGTTCTTCTCATGATATGATGCAGATATCCACTTTTTGCATTTACGCCGATCTCCTCGGGTGAGTTCAACTGAGATAGAATGATTGGCAGTAGGACGCAAACGCTAACCACTTGCGGGTCTGGTTTGTGGGGTAGGCGGTCTCGGTATGTCAGAGGCCCAGATCGGTACGCAAATGTCCGTCCGGGCAGTGGTACACGTTGGGATGATGGTCATCTATGCGCCTGTTCATCGGAGGTTGGGCACCGTACGGCTCTATCAGGTGACGTCCTGTGCTCTGATCATAGTTTGAACTTTGACTGAAATGAATGAATGCGTCTGCAGATCACGATGGTATTTTGGGCAATCGTTGTTCTAGGTTTCCCATTTTTGCACTGGGTGGCGAGCGTCGCAGAGGGCGGGACAGCCAGCATCGTGTTCAACGCTGTCCAGTTTGCGTTTTTCTTCATCTGGAGCATCTGGTAAGCCTAGTCCAGAACTAGGCACGGAACTTATCTGATTGGGTCGTGCACAGCGGATACGCCTGGGTCTGCATGGGCTCGATGGTCAACGACGCCTCTCCTTCTGCCGAAGCTCTCAGTCTGATCAACGGTGCGTTGTGTCCCTTCATTTTCGCCGTCTATTGTTACCGGGTTCGGATTCGGCTATCTTGGCGGATATACCTCAACTTTGTATACTCACCCCTGTGTATGTTTTTAGGCATCTCTCAAATGAGCATCGTGCTTCCGCAGGCCATTTCGCCGGCGCTCGCCAACTCGTTGTTTGCTGCGTCGGTTGAGAGGCACCTTTTGGGCGGGAACCTCGTTTGGGTGTGTCTGTTCATCTTCAGTAGGTGTTTTCGGCAGCGCAGAAAGGATTTCAGTTGATCATCAATATTCTCTCCCCAGCGTGCCTAGGCGCACTCCATTCTCTCTTGCTCAAAGAGCCCGAAGACGACTGGCGTACAAAGCAACACGAGGACGAACATGACGACTGATCCGGTCGCACAGTTGAACCTCTTGATGTGTGTCATGGCAGCCTTCCAAAAGTGGACATGTCAATTTTGTCCAAAAGCAATTCATACAGCTGTAACGCAGTAAGAATGCGCAAGCGTTTGTACTGTACACTAAAACTTCTTGAAGTGCATAATGACAGATGACAGACTTGAACTAAAACGTGGAGGAAGCGCATTGCATACTAAAGTATTCAACAAACCGTCAGGCTATGCACTTCAAGAGAAGTTCGAATGTATGCACCTGCATGAGAGTTTGACCATCCTTGGTTACCGCACCCATCACACCCTTTGTATTCAGGAACACCAGCCGAAATAAAATCATTAACACAAATGTCTTTATTGCGTACACACACTACAGTAAAGCTTCTCGAACCAACAACCCCGTAAAAACGACCCAACAAAGCAAACTTCCGTCTAAAAACACGTGCGGTCCAGACCCACGCCCAAATTGCTAACCGACCGAATAATGATAAACTAATACACCGCGGAAAGCAATGCATAATAGAGGGCCGGGCTCGAAAGGGGGCATAGATGACCGACGTGCAACGAGACGAAAACGATGTGAAGATGCCGACGGCGATGCGATGGTATACGGAATGCAGGACGATGCGACGGTTCCAGAGGTGGCGATGCGGCGGCGGTCCGGAGGGAGGGTATCCGGGGGATGTGAGATAAGAGGGTGGCGGGTCGAGAGCAAGGGAGAGGAAACGACACAGGGTGTCACAGAGGGGAGAGGGGAGCCAATAAAGAACGTGCAGAAGGTATGGGCAGGAGGATAAAAGTTGTACATATTGAACAGCAACGCTTAAAAAGCCAGGTTCGGATAACGTCAATGACGTCACCAGCACCCGGCATCGCAGAATAGAAGCGAGAGAAAAAAGGCATATCACAGTAGAGAAAGTGTTCGCTTGAACCCGAACCCAAACAAAAACATGAAGAGCATGCTGAATGAGAGCGGACGATGTTGTGAGAATACAATGATGCAAAACGAGCACGAGAGATAACAGACAATAAGTAAATATGCGACGAGACCAAGTCGATGGCCGGTGAATCGACGTTAATCGAGCATAGGCGACCGAAAGAGCTAGTCGGTGGCAGTCGCCGTTTTCTATAATTTCACAACCGACTAGGATGCCGAGAATTGAACGCGAGACGATAAGAAAGAGGACATAGATGGGCGCGAGGGAACTTGGGGTCGGGTTGCGAGGGTTGAGCCAAGCAACGCGATGGAGGAAGAGGGCACCGGCTCGGTCGGAGTAGTTTGAAGGAGCGGTGCCAGAGAGGTAGAGGGGGTTGGCCAAGGGTTGAGGATATAAACAGTAAAGGAGGAACCAGCCGGTGAACTAAAGTACTTTAACACTGAAACCGATAGATAGAAAATAAATTACGAGGCCAACACGGAGAAATGATCCACCAACCTAGTTTTAAAACATCTTAAAACCCAGACAGGAACGAAGGTGCAGGAAGCGTAGTGGTATCGGGACCGTTTTGGAACTTGCCGCCTGCGTAGACCTTGTCACCACCGCGAGTCGCACGCCCGAAAAGGATGGGCATGTCCTGAGAGTCGTCGTCAGTCTCGTCGAGAGACAGGTTGAAGAGTGCCTCAGACGGGGAGCGGACGTGGGTGGGACGGAAGGGAAAGCCAGCTCCGCCATTGAGCGGTGCCGTCAACGGACCCTGAGACTTCCACGACGCCTCCCGGACTCGGCTCGGAGGCGAGGGCGACGGAGGAAGATCCTTGGGCGTCACGTCGCGGGTGGCCGGAGCAGGCTCGCTCCCGGTCAAGGTGCGACGCATGCGAGCCGGGATCGTCTGAGACATGGCCGGAGTTGCCAGCGGGGCGGAGCGGGACAGGCCCGAGGGCTGCGACGCTGCGCTCGACATTTGCGGCACTGGCACGGGTGCCGAGGTTGCTGCAGATGCCACGGTAGAGAGGGCAGGGGACGAGCGGGTCATCCCGCGGCGTTGCTTGGCGAGGCGGCCCGAGGGCTTCTGGAGGGCCGGGGAGGGGGTAGCCGGCGCTGGCGAGTCCGACTCGGTCGTTGGGGAGGGAGTCTGGCGGGTACGCGAGGGGTTGCGGCGGGCCTTGGCTGCGCCAACGACGGGGGACGCTGCGGGGGTGGGGAGGGCCTTCTCGGCGTTGTTCGGGCGGCGGCCGCGCGGCTTGGACGGCGTCTCGAGATCGTCCGAGTCCGAAGACGGGCGCGACCGCAGCTTTTTCGCAGACCGGGGCTCGGACTTGGGGACCGCAGGTTGGAAAACGTCAGCAGCGCGGGGAGCGGGGGGAGTCACTTTGCGCGCCCGGGTCGACGTGCGCGGCGGTGTGGCGAGCGGCTTGGACAGCGTGATGATGCCCGGGGTGCGCTGCTTGGGGGTCGCGGGGGCGGTGATGGACGCAGGAGGGGCAGCAGCATGGCGCTTTTGCTGGAAGGCGGGGCGCAGGTGGAGGGATGGTTGGTGTTGTACAGCGACGGCCGACATTATGAATAGTCAAGAAGGATGAAAGGGTGAATAGCTAACAGGTGAATGGGGAGGGACGAGGGGGCCACTGGGGCGAGCGCGGTGTCGGTGTCTTGAGGGGGGTGGACGGGGAGAAGAACAAGCGAGAGCAAATGAACATCTAATGTGGCAGCCGCACACCAGCTTGCCCGTGTTTGGCTGTGCCACGCGTGGAGCCGCGCTGTCCGGGGTACCCGCTGCCGAAGACTGTGGAACATTTGCATTTGGCTCGCATTACAAATTCGCATACATTTACAGCAAGTCTGCTATCTGCCCCGTGGCCTCTCCACTCATGGCGCCAGAAGCATCTTGCGCGGATCCTCGATGTACTCCTTCACCCGCACTGCGCAACCCGCCGGTCAGCATCGTCTCCGAGCACAGCAAACACACCAGCCCACTCACCCAAGAACGTCACCGCCTCCCGTCCGTCCAACAGGCGGTGGTCATATGTCAGCGCGACCACCATAATCGGCCGGACTTCGATCTTGCCGTCGACCACAACGGGCCGATCCTTGATCGCATGCATGCCTGACCCAGACCACGCCGTCAGCCTCTTCGCGTGGCTAGTCCCCCACCCCACACCCGGCCGGCGCAGACCACTTACCAAGAACAGCTGCCTGGGGCAGGTTAATTATCGGGGTTCCAAACAGACTTCCAAACACACCGCCGTTCGAACTGAGGTGAGGTCCCTTGGTCAGCAAATCATCCCATGACGCTTTAGGAACAACAACTGCCACTCACATCGTAAACGTCCCGCCGGTCATGTCTTCGAGCGTGAGCTTGTTATCTCGCGCCTGTTATCCAAACAGAGATTGCATCAACCCTTCCGCGTGCTGAACGGTCCGGGCCCAACCCACCTTTTTGCCCAGGTTGCTGATCTCACGCTCGATGTCCACAAAGCCCATCGACTCCGCGTTTCGCACGACAGGCGTCACCAAGCCTTTCGGGGTCGCGACCGCAACCGAAAGGTCCACATAGTCTCGGTAAACAATCGAGTCGTCCTCGATACTTGCGTTCGCCGCCGGGATCTCCCGCAGCGCATGACAACATGCCTTGGCAAACGCGCTCATGAACCCGAGTTTCACGCCCTGTTCCTTTAGGATATCGTCCTTGTACTTTTTGCGCATGTCCATCAACGACGACATGTCGATCTCGTTGAACGTCGTAAGCGACGCCGCCGCGTTCTGTGACTGTTTCAATCGCTCAGCGATCCGCAGCCGCATGCGGTTCATCTTGACCTGCACGTAGACATGTGTCAATAAATGCGGACACAACACATCGGTCAGTTGACCTACCCTCGTCTCGCCGCGCGATCCGGCTGCAGGTTTAGGCGCAGGGGTTTCCTTGCTCTCTTTCTTCTCCTCTTTCTTTTCGGTCTTCTTCTCCTCCTTCGGGGGTGGCGCAGGCTTTGACTCTTGCTTGGGCGGTTCGGGCTTGGACACTACGGGCGACGACCCCTCGTCTTTCTCTTCCTTCTTTTCCTCCTTTGGCGCCTCTTTGGGCTCCTCCTTGGGTTGTTCTTTGGATCCCTCTGACGAAGAGGCTAGTTGCGAATGTTAGTATACTTGCTTCCAATCTAATCTCGCGTGAACGTACCAGCACCGCCCTCACCGGGCTCAATCTTGAACATATCCGCACCCACAGTAACCGTATCCTCCTCTTTGAACAGCAACTCGACAATCGTGCCCGACATGGGCGCATTGACCGTCACATCGATCTAAATCCATCCACCAAACCTAAGCTCCCGACATCTCGATACTACAGACAATCGAACACACCTTGTCCGTCTCAATAGTCGCGACTTCGTCGTCCTGGCTAACGGTATCTCCAACCTGCTTCGTCCATTGCTTCAGGGTACCCTCAGTGATCGACTCGGCCATCTGAGGGACCTTGATAGTCTCCGGAGCTGCAGCGATCACCGTAAATCTCCACCGCCAAATCCAAGACAATGAAACAAACATACCGAGCAATCGCATACCATTATGAAACTGCGCGCGACGCAGAACCATCATACTCCTAAACGTCACGACTCAAAACAAAACTCTTCCAAAATCAACCTCGATAGAGGACTCACGACCGAGTACTAGGCGCAAAGCGCCTTGCAGCGAGTAGTCCCAATTGCCGACTTATCATTGTGTAGACAAGAGCACCGTGGGATTTCGTTTCGTCGGGAAAGTTAGAGTGTAGGGCGGTTCGGGTGGGTGACGCGGATGAGATGATCAAGCACGTGCAAAGGTGCCACACGGGATTTGGACGAGGCGAGAGGCGGGACGAAATCACCCGCGATGTGAGTGGACGACCGGCGCATGATTCCTGTGTGCACCGACGACGGGGGGGCTGGATTGTTTTTGCGTGAGAGTTCGGTGGGAAGCTGGGTAGCGTGGATGGAAACAGGGCGAAACAGGTAAGTTTGCTACTTGGCTCGGCCCACTCGATTCTCGAATAATGCCCTTAGGTGCGCTAGCGATAGATCATCACAATGACAATCCACTCGAGGCTTTAGAATTTGATCTTTTTGAGACAAGGGTCATTTTGTTCGTATAAAATCTAGTCACTTGTCGCCTCTCTCCCTCATACCCGGCCACGAAGACCTTTCCAATGGCGTGCGCAGTAGCAAACCCGCATATGAGGTCCTACCGACCCCTTCGTATCTAGGACTATCGTGCGTCGCCACAGTTAGCTGGCCGCTGGGCTTTTCCGAGTAGTCCCATCCACCACAGCGATTTCGATTGGTCTGGTAGTTGGTGGTTACTCGGGCTCTATTGGATAGGTTGGCTGGGCCAACACACGCATGATGTCCAGGCTTCGGGGTGGCCTATGATGATACCATGCGTCTCGTAATTTTTGGATAACTTTAACCGTGTTCTATCACGGTTTGCGTTGGCTTCGTTCGCGTGGCTCGTGTGCCACCCAATATATTTATTACTCGATCTGTATTGGTATTGACACGCCCGTGAGGACCAAGTACAAAACGCATTGATAAGAACGATAAGGGCGCCGCAATCCGGGTTTCCTAACTCAGACAGCCTTGTTGCATAAAGTTCGCTTGAAATCCGTCCGTCCTCCCTTGTAGTCAAGGTTGGCTACCCGACTCCGAGGACTCTCCAGTGGGATGCTCAGCCGTTGACCGTGTTGGAGACTCTACCAGCCCCTGGTGAGAGTTGTCGCACGTCGCCGAGTTCTCGGCCGTTGAGATTCTCTGCGCTTCGCCTGTTTCCGCCCCCAGGGGGAGACCCCTGGGGGCGGAGACAGGCCGAGCCTAGATCCTTTTGGATGGTCAGTCGGGGTTGACACTTACGCAGGCATAGGAGGTTGGGGTACCGAGGATGATGCTTGCGGTAATTTTTCGATTTCACTTTCGCTTATGAAAGTCCGTTCGTTTGTTGCGATGATGTATGCCTAGATCTGAACGATTGTGGGCTATGTATGCGTGGTAATGAGTGCGCGCTCGTCTGAAACACTTGTTGGCTGCATATATCAAACTCTTTCAAGTCTTCCACTAGATAACGTACGGTCAACGACAGATATAGTAAGAATTATGCAGAACCGCACTTCCGACACTGCAAGTTCAGGATTACCTGATGCGTATATAAGACCCCGTGGATCGGCTACAGATCTCTCTTGTGGCCACGACACCTCTGGGAGGATGTCCAACCGTTGACCGCGTACGAGACCCAGTTCGCCTTCTCAGATAGCTGGGTTATCGGCGCGCGTTGCCTCGTTGACATGGCCGTTGGATCTTTCGAGTATCCGTTGCTTGCTCGTCCCCACTTTAACAGAAGTGGGGGCGAGCGAGCAAGTCTCGGGGAAGAATCCTTTTGGAGGCTGTTTGGTCACATCTCGCGCGGCGTTGAAGTACGGAGGCGGCTGACGATACTGCTGCGCGCTATAATTTTTGGACAATTTCCACCGTTTTGGTGCAATTGAGTTTGGTTGTAACATACTTGCACAGAATAAACATAAATTATGGAATTATAGTCAGCCGTTCCATCGCCGTACAAGTCCGAACGGAGAGGGAAGCAATGTGTGCCACGCGGTTGAAAAAGATAGTAGACTGTGCCACGGTATCAGACCGTCAATCGGGTTTCCATATCCAGCTTTGCACGGGCCACCTCGTTGCGGTAGCCACGTATACAAAAAGACACGATGTAGATCGTTTGCCCCTTGCTCGAAGAGGAGCCGCGTTACCTGCCGGAAGGGCAGGTTTGTACGATCCGGAGAGAGTCCGGATCGCGTTCGTGGGCACCCGGTAGCGCAGTATCGCGTACGAGGACAGCCTCTCCACCTGTCTATCGCGCATTCGCTGGTCTAGTACCAGCCGCCGGGATCTGTCACGCAGCGCCTGGATGTCCGCCGCAGTGCCGTGTGCATGTGAGCAGTGACTCGGCGCGCGAACGAGCTTTGCTCGTAGTATGGACCATCCCCGTCTGGGGCGATCGATGGCGCGTTCAGGTCGTTGGCCTGACGTGTCGAGGAGGTCGATGCGCAGCGGGGTGGGCTTTGCCCAGAGAGTTGCACGGGAGGTGGTGTGTGCGGTCGGCCCGAGGGGCCTTCATTGCATGGTACGGGGCTTGGAGAACCCCTAAAGTACCTATAATGCCCAATTTTTGGAAAAAAAAAGCCTTTTGGTTTTTATTTTTGTTATGTTTGTTTTCGCGTTCAATTTGTACTGCATCACTCTCGTGAATCGCGAGGTCTAGTTGCAATAATAAAAATTGCGCATATAAAGACTAGACTGATTGAATATCGCGATGCGTACCCACCAGAAGACCGCCCATGAATATGAATGTCACGCGCGCTGTTACAACGTTAATGTGCTTGCCTGCCATGCCATTGACGTCATGCGTACGGTTAAACCTATGCTTCGTATCTTAACCTATCTCATCTCGCTTAGCTCTTCGGACTGTCGCTTGAAAGAACGAGGATCGTCATTTGTAGCGCAAATCGCTATAAGAATTGAAGGGATGATCGAATTCAATTCGATCGACAGGTGATGTAAGAACACGAGAAACGCGACAGCCGTCTGGCAGATGAACACTCGCGGCCTTTGGGTACGGCCAGACTAACGTTCCATGTAGTGGAGATCGAGCACCGGAATCATATAAAAATACTGGCGCACTATCATAGAGCTGGTAGATATTAGTAATTGCGGAGCTTGTATGCGGCGCAGCACTTACTCTGACGGATTTAGAGGCAGCGGACCATTGTCCCTAAGCGCTACCTAAGCGACCCAGACGAGGAATGAGCTCGAGCGACGCACGGGCCTGCTAACGCTATGACTGACGGGGTCCTAGCTGGGGGTGAGTGGTAGCATTACGAGTGATTATTTCGTTCTAGAACTAGATCGGACGAACCCATGTTAATATTCCCGATCCCCGGTTCTTCCTACTTACTAGCTTGCTATATGAATTCATAATTATTCATCTTAGCGTTGTGGTAGAATTATTGCACTTACTCAAAGTCATCAGCCATTATCACAAGGCTCAAACGCCTCGCGGATGGTGCCAATCCATGAAAGATAGATAGCGCTGCATCCTATCTGACGTCACCGACAGCTACTCTACTAGTTGTCATCGAATAACACACGAAAGGCAAAGGCGCAAGTGACATTCGTATTTTGCGGCCCGGTAGATTGCTTGTGCGGCCATAGAACAATCGCGGAATAAACAAGCGGTTCCATGAGTTCAAATCGATGTCAAACAGGATGTTTTTTGCATGAGCACCAGACTATCCAAGCCAAAGTGAACTGATTGAAGACGGCTCTTAATCTAGAGCGTCCATATGGAGCAGCCGGGTCAACCAGCGGGGATAATATAACTTTTGGATGAAAATTCAACACGAGAGCTTGGTAGGATCGAACGATTTAGGATTATTCGAGTACCGGGTTTGTCTTCTGGCTGTAGTTGTGGTGCGCAAAGAGCATTTCCTATTCACATTACAAGCGCCTTATGCACGGACCAGCCCAACCACATATATAATCACCCCATCTTGGAAGATCATAGCTCTGGCTCCGAGGAGCCCCACGCTTAAGGGCGTGGCGGAGGTGCACACCTCCGTGGGCTACCACCTGGTCCAGTAGTTGTTGCGTATGAGGGTCGGATTTCTCCGCCGATTTATCGCGCACTCGCCTACACGTAGGCCGCTGGACTATTCCAACCTTGCTTCCTCTGAACAGAGGTAGTAAGATGCTCTGCCGATAGGTATATATACCTACCGCCGGAGCGCGTGTTTAGCGTGTTCCTGTTGGCTTCGGCATGCGACGTCGATGACGTCGTGTACCACGTCGCTTTAGTGACATGAAGCCAGAACACTTTTGCATGCAGCCCGAGGATGTCGCACAGTTGGAGGTGCGGGGCGAGCCAGAGGGGCTCAACAATTTGCATTTCAGTTTATTGGGTCTGGAGAACCTATCTTCACTGATCTTGCACCTACAATTTTTGGAAAATTTCTCGCGTATCTGACTATTCGGAGATTACTGTATGGACCGCGTCGATTTTAGTTGGTTGTGTTCTACCAGCAATGTAACTTGTATTTTATGTTGATACATGTTGTGCGCTCAAGTAATGGCGTAAATAACATGTCGCCACGTGACCCATGGCATTCCGATGGCGGCCACCACCGAAAATGCACCAGCCTTAACAGGTCATACTGCAGACGAAATAAAGTCTTATGTTTTTAGAACAGACTCTATTGTCCCTTGTTCAGTAGCCGACGTACATTCTATCCCGCAAGCTCTGAAAGGTGCAAACACGTCGCCACGCTGGCTCATGCTAATATCTAGTGATAGATATCGAAGCTTACTGGCTTGGTACTGTACCATGTAGGACAATACGCCTTGTTGGAATACTTGCGTCTGCGATTGAGTATGAATCGCGAAGTGTCTACACAGGTGCGTTTGACCAATTGGCCACTACTTGATGGTTATCGAATTTAGGCCAAAACCAGTCGATGATGGGACGGGCACAGTCAACTGCATCAAGAAACGCCCTGTTAGACTAGAGACATTGGACCTTGCGGAAGGGTCTATACATCTTATATCTCGAGGATATGATATTGGAGACACGGTGTCTGTTGTTGGCAGGATTCAAGAGTTTAAAGAAAGCCGCCAGATCTTTGTTTCTTCAATCCGTGAGTTAGGATGTGCTGTTAGCATGGCCAAATTCAAAAACTAACTTGTCCACCAGAGCGCTGTTCCTTACCAGATGCCGAGTCACGACATATTCTTGAGGTATTGGAGCAGCATCGAACTCGATATTCGCAACCATTCACTGTTCCTCCTCTTCCGGCACCTGCAACTCCACAAAAGCAGACAAGGTCGCAATCTCAGTCAAACTATGCTTCGTCTATGGCAAGCTCGCCAACCACGACTGGGTTTTCTTCTCCTGTTGGATCACCGGTGCGTTTATTCTGCTTGAGGCAGTACTACTCACTTGATCAAATGACATGTGTACAGAAGAAAACACATGCACGCCTGCGCCATCCGTCCCGCCTTCGTTCCAAAGATTTAAACGAAAACGTGTTTAGAATATACCTCTCGCACGTCCTAATATCGACATTGTCCTTGCCAGAATCCTCACATGACCATCCTGCTTCAGCATCTACAAACGCTGAAAACTCCACCCCCAGGCCCTCTCGTACTCGAACGAGCGCAAGCCAATCTGATGCCACTCCCAGACGTCCTTCTCGCCTAGAAGGTGATTTACTTGGTTCACCAACGCCCAAAAAGCCATCAGCCCAGTACCAACTCCCGTCAGTGCCATCGGATTCGACTGAACTGATGCTTGGCGTTACGCTTTCTTACCTTCAGCGCGACCAAGTACTTGCCGAGCTCGCCAGGCGAGTAGTGGACCAGGCTGCTCATGAACGAGACAAGATCTTACGGCATGCTGAAAAGAGTGCGAGGGCTAAATACGAGGCATCTCATCCGCCACTTAGCAAACATACGTCCCAAGCGAAACCTACCCGCCCTGTTACAAGCCATCCTGGATCTTCTCTCCAACCCAAACCGTCTTCATCGAGCACTAGGTCAAATGCATACTCCGGGACCGCTAAGGGCTCTCGTAGTATCCCGAACACTCATGACTCCTCCACACGCCAAACGTACTCAGCCTCCAATTCCTCCCGTATTTCAAGCTCGACTACCAAATCTCCATCCCGCGCCAAGATCCAACGAACTGAGCCACTCGCCCCAGCTGAAGCAGCTCGGAGGGCCACGTATCACTCGAAACAATCCAAGCTACATGCTGAGGACGCAGCAAAGCGCCGTGCCCGTATCAAACGACTATTCGAGTCGGCACTACGAACATTAGTCAAGGAGGGCGAGGTTGTATTATACGACGGATCAAGGAGACATGTACCTCTTAGCAAACTCGCAGGCAAGCGCGGGTTTCCTAGCCCAAGTGGACTCTGGCCCGACGTAACAAACACGACGGCTGCGAGTTCGAGTAGAAATTTGAGTACAGCTTCCAGTATGCTTAGTGGTCTGGTGTGCCCAGACTTGGACACCGTCTCGGAAGATGGCAGCGAATTTGCTGAACTCTCCGATCCCTCTGACAGCGAAGACGCATACCTGCCCGTTACGCCCCAGACCCTTCGGCCTGCACTATTGAGCGCACTTCGACAATCACTTATGCGTCACCGGGGAGGTGTGGATTTTGCCAGTTGGATGCGCACTCTGAGAGCGGACGAACAGTGGTCTCGAGTTCCCGATCTAGCCCTAAGGGAAACACTTGATGTGCTTAGAGAGGAGGAGTGGATTGATAAAGTAGGTGGCGAGCGATGGGATTTCACAAGGGGTAGTTGGGCAAAGAGTTTGACGCTGAGTTGACTCATCACTGCACTCATTCATTCGTACATAGTTCCTTATTGTCATCTTACCTCTACAAATCAAAAGGCATAGTTTTCGGTTACCAACATGACTCATTAGCGAGCCCAGCTTAGCGAGGTCGCGCTGGCGAGCCACCCGATCAAGAATCTGTTAGGACATGTTTGCGCTAGCACTGAGATTTCTCAACCATCAAGTAGGCTCTGCATGAATTACTGCGTGCTATTTGCTCTTTGAATAAAGGCCAGGAAAGCTGCCAGCCCATATCGTTCCTTTCTACAACTAACATACATTTTTTTCGATTCATGACTTGACCGGTATGATCACGTACATCAGCCATACTAGCGACGCGAGACGCTTCTCCGACGTGGTGTTTCCACTTGGCAACCTGGCCCTCGCGAGCTTTCAAAAATCTCATGGACGCGCCCGACTGTCATATGATTCATGCCCGTTTCTCTCCGCGTCGGTCGTTGCGAAACGTGCTCTCCATGTTCTACAGCTTACGCGACATGTTAGCCTCTCGAGCTTCGGAGAGTGCGGCCGGGCTCGTTTCTATTATGTGCCTGAATCATCATATGGACTCGGGCTTGGCACGAGCGAAGCGAAACAAACACGGACGAGTTGCTATCATTTGTGGGCAGCGGTGAGTCTCCGCTAGTCACATGAATTACCATTTTGATATTTCCCCAGCGCGCACAGGTCGGACCGAAGGCAATGCCCTTGTGGTTAGGATTATGCGCGCAGACGCGGTTGCTTCTGTTTTGTCTAGATGTATGCGCGCTCAGCGGGTCTCTCTTTGCGCTCTCAGCCGACGCCGCGTATCAGCGCTCTGCGTGGTCGTATCCAACAGCCATTCAATATAACTCCCAGAAAATACGATGGCAAGGGTATAAAATGACCTATCTGGATGGTTTTACAGAACAACAACTCCTACAGTCACTTCTACAATCGCTTCTAACCTCACTTGTTCAGTCATGAAGTTTTTTGCTTTCGCAGTCGCCGTTTTCCTGCCTCTCCTCAAGGTCTCCCAGGCCGCCCCTGCCCTCACTAGCCGCAACTGCGCCACGATCCCGTCGACAGCCAACGCTGCTGTCCGTGACCAGGTCTACCGCATTACCCAGTCGCGCGCTGTTACCGCCAAGGTTCTCCTAAGCACGTTTGAGGCGAGTACCAATGCTACTTTGAGAGAAGGCATAGCTAAATGAACATGTTATACTATAGACCGCCTGGATTGAGTCTCATGTCAACAACTTGTAAGAAAGATTAACTTATTGGATTCTAAGGTGGTGTTCACCAGATTCTATCTGTAGGAACTGTGGTGACCAGGATTCCATTGGTGTCTTCCAACAGCGCCCGAGCCAGGGCTGGGGAAGCTACGATCAGATCATGAACATCGACTACAGCACCGGCAAATACCTCGACCAGGCCATTGTTAACGATCGCAACAACCCTGGCTACACTGCTGGCCAACTCGCACAGTCTGTCCAGCGCTCTGAATTCCCTGACCGCGTACGTTTTCAATTGACGCCTGAACTTATTCGTGACTAACAACCATCATCTCTCTCAGTACGATCAAGCCCAGTCGATTGCGCAGGACCTCATCAACCAAGCTAAAGCCTCGGTCGGTGGTGGAACTACCAACCCCGGAACTGGCAAGTGCTCTGGTGTCGGTGCCTACGGCTCGGCCACAGTCTACACCGGTGGACAGAAGTGCACCTACGGCGGGTAAGCACACATCATCAGGCCTGCTTGAAAACAATTCTTACCTTGGGTTCGTAGACACTTGTGGACTGCTAAGTGGTGGACCCAGTACGAGACTCCCAGCACTGGTGGTAGCGGTGTCTGGCAGGACGGCGGTGCCTGCTAAATGAAAAGGTTTATGCATATATGCATGCATACGCCATGGTTGAATCTTCGGCCCGGGTTTTTTCTTTTTGTCTCTTGGGTAGATCGCTTTCTGTAAATGACAGACTGCCATCATTGTTTTCTAATATCGCGTGAACATAAGTAACCAGACCACAGAGCTCTGCACGAGTTACAGTTTCTCGAAGCAACACCATATTCGATAATATTAAGTTATACACAAAAACTGTTCATGGGACCAAGATAAGTGACATAGAAGTGCTCATATAAACAACAGAACCGAAAAGAAATTCATAAAATTAAGATCGAAGAATAATTGTTCAAAAATTTCCCAAAAGGCTAGCATAGATCCCACACCAAGGGCGGACTGCCTCCACTACTATCGGCGCTCTACCCCGCCTTCGAATCGTGCCTTCTTTCTACCAGCACTCTCGCTGCCTTCCACACGTCCTGAATGTGCTTGAATAGTTTCATCACTGCTAGACTGTGCTACATCGCAACGTCCGTCGACATCGGTATCAGGCATGTCGTGAGGTCTCTTACGAGTCTGGCCCTGCTCTCCTCCCACAACGGGCGACACGCGCATGGTAGCTGTCACAGGCGGAGTGAGTGGTGGAGGCTCGTCCAGATGTGCCTTGATCTGGAGATTGGTGTCGCCATTTCGAGGCCTGTAGAGGGGGTCAATAACGGTGTAAGATACAACTCATAATCCCGCTTACTGTCGAGCCTTTTGAGCTTCTTCCTGCCACTGTTTAGCTCGTAGAGCCATAGCTTCACCCCAACGTTTCCACATGCCCCTGTTTTCTTCCCAGTCGTCAATTTGAGCGAGGGCTGCGTCTCGGGACTTGACAAGCTCGGCGATTTCAATTTCAAGTGACTTAATACGAGCCATAAACCTTCAATAATGCGAATTAGACCATTTGTAACGTAGCTTGAACAGCTATACTTACTCCGCTTGTCGAGAAAATCTAATCGAATCTCGTTAACTCAGAAAAGATAAGAGCGTCAAGGTATATGCGTACTCGGCAGCTTGCGCAGCAATCTCTAAATCTTGCTTTTCCCTCTCCCGCACGACAATAAGCCCCTTGGCACGCTTAAGCTCCTGTTGGACGGTTTGGAGTTTGCTCTCCGCACTTGCTGATCGCTCGTTTGCAGCAATATGAAGTCTAGATTAGACATCGTAAACCAATCCTAGGAGGGCCCGTATCGACACAACTCACTTGCTTAACTCCGCAGATACGTCTGCGCTCGTATGAAGTTTCCTAACAAAAATCAGACAAAGCAACTTCACTGGTAGAATGCAATACTCACTTTCCTAGAGCTGAATTCTCTTCTTCTAGAGCTTTCACCCTTGGTCTCAATTCGGAGAGCTGTCTAGGTTAACAAGAGGAGTCAGAACTAGAAAAGTTGATTGGTTTGTTGAAACGCACTTGTCCAAGGTCGCCTTTTCTGATTTGAGCCTCCATACTTCTTTCTGTAACGCAGCTATAGTAGTTGCGCTCTTCTTCCAATCCGCAGGGGTAGGCGACTGAATTTCCCGGCGCTTCCCAAGAACTTTATCGGAAATCGGCGAATCAACTGAGGTTTGCGAAGTGCTAAAAACTTCAAGCTTTAGCAAATGATGTAGCTAGCGTCATGACGTTAGGACTTACTCGGGGCCAGAACTTAACGTCGTATCTTTAGCCCTGAGTGCTCTGGTGAAGTGAAACTACATTAGTAAGGGATGAAGCAATCAAGCGCAAAACGTACGCCTGAGACTGCAATAATTTCTTTTCGAGTTTCTGGTAACTTTCATGGAGAGAGGCGAGGCTCGACTTTGCCTCCTGCATCACAGCATGATCAGAGTCCAGTTTCCTAGACCACTAACATTAGTACTGAGCTGGAACTGGTCGAGAGCACTCACTCTTTTTGCTGCTCGTTTTCGCTCTCTAGCTCAGCGTTACGCCTATTCAATCTCTCAGCTCTAGTTGAGAGCAGATGAAAAGATGAAAGCTTACGCTTTCGCTTCAGCCAGCTCCACCTGAGCAGTGTCCAGGTCACTTTCGCACTTATCTAAACGCCTATCGTTTTCGCAGGGTCGTCACTTTTTGAGCGTTGGCGTAACGGACGCCACTTACACATTCAAATCTTCGAGTTCAGCCTCTAACAGTTCTGCTTTGTCAATAGCAGTCACCGTGTCGAGGTCAGGCTTTGATTTCGCTTCGAGTTGCGCTGTTAGTTCTATAATGCGTCTGTATGAGGTGGTCAACAACAGTGAAGCTCGGATAGGAATGCGGCGTACTTCTTGAGGACTTCACGTTCGCCCTGGGTCATGCGCAATTCATTTTTGGCTGCAACTGATTCCCTATGGCTGATGTTAAAGTTTGTTGTCGTTGCTATCGCAAGACGTACTGTTTATGTTTATTAACTGTGGCAATAAACAATTTACCCGCGTCTGATCTATATTCACGGTTAGCAAAATAGGAACCTTAGGACGGTTAAGACGACCCACTTCCAGTCAAACGTCTGGTTCGAAGTGCTAGCGATCGGTGGAGAGGTGACATTGCGAGCTCTGGAAACAGGTTGGGCGTGCGCCTGAGGCTGAGCGGGTGGGTGGACCTGGGGATGAGAGGTGTTGGCCGTAGAGTAAGAGGTATTGGCTGTTGATTGAGAGGTGTTGGCCGTTGATTGGGATGTATTGGCTGTCGGGTGGCCTCTTCCTAAACTACTATTCATCGTGTCCTTCAGTCTGTCCGGTTGTTAGCGAAGCTCGCTAGTCTACAATACAACTCACTTGTTCATCTGCTGATTGTAAACTGATCTTAGTTGGGTATGGTCTGAAAGCAGCCTGGCGTAGCCAGAGTTCAGGTCGTTGAATTTGGTGATGAGGTTGTTGTACATGTTTGATATTAATTCGACCTCGCCATGTTGGAGAGTTATGGTGCAAGTTGGGCATACCGGAGCAGGCATTGGCTGACCATAATGCCAACAGTCGGGACATATATAGTGACCTGATCTCAATTGAGCATTTGCGTCTAGTATTTACTCAATCTGAAATCACTGACCACAATTCAAGCGCTGCCTGTTCACTCTATCATCATCCAAGCTGGTAGTACGGCCACATCTGCACAACGTAGATATGTTCACAGTCGCAGATCCAGCGTTCGACATAAAACAACAAGGAGTGAGCTGTGGTATGGTATGTACACTGGTATCCAGGTGTTGGTAGGCAAGTTGAAGATCATAACATTAGCTCTAGCGTTAGACTAACGCACGTGATTGCGCGATTCTAGCCTAGATCAAGCCACGTTCTCCGCCGCGACCAGCCTTTATGTTTAACCTTGGAAAGAGGTTATCTACGCCCTTTGGGCTGCTTGGAGAGGATCCAAAGCTTTCGTTTAGGACTAAGAAATCTGGGATTTCTCGGTTGTCTGAAAGCTCGGTTGGTGCTCAGGATACCTGCGTTGGCTGAAGATCCTGACGTACAATTAGGACATTCTCGAGTCGGATGAAGCACATTGGTCTCAGGTAAGTCTGATAGCTTATCTCTAGGGCTACACTAACAAATGCTCTAGTATTATCTGCTCTTCGATAGCCCTTCCGATGTCTCTAACTTGATAGCGCCTCATGATGGTAAGCACTTTGACACAAATAGAGCAGTCTTACAGCCATTTACATCAGCCTCTTAGTCCGGAGAGCACTTTCCACAGCTCCCGATAATGTATCCACTCTTCTAGCGGTCCTCGTCAAGCGCCTACTTTTTCTGCTAAACGACCATTCATTCCCATCTGAGACCTCTGCCCTGCCTGCTCTATCGTCTCTGTACCCCGGCACCGCCCAACGCAATCCCAATAAAGAAGCGCTCAACTGCCTACGTGTTCTGTCCCGCGTGCTTCCGGTAGTATTTGAAGGCGATGCAGACCAGGGACGTGTAGAAGGACAGCTGTGGCTGCGGATGCCTAAGGTCGCTACATCTGACCCAGCCGAGGCCGATCAGTCAAAGCAATTTGTGATTGACGACGAAGAGGATGAAGATGGTCCCAAGTCTCCCACAGCTCAGCCTGCTGCTGTTCAAGCGGAAACTGAACCTTCGTTGGGCGAAAAGCTGATTAATGTGGCCCTCGATTTGCTGTTCTGTTGTGGGTTTACTATTCCTCGGAAGGTGCAAGTTGACCGCCACAAGATCAACTATGTGATCTGGGTTAAGGGAATTGGCTCCGCCGCGGACATTGGTACCTCACGGGATCTGGAGAGCAACAAGACGGAAGTACTTCGTGAGAGCTGCCCCTCTTCGCGTATTATGATATTTGACTGACTTGCTATCTTCCTGTAGGTTTGCTCCTCGTACTACTTTCAAAGCAGATATTTATCCCTCCGACAGTAGCCCTTACTATGGCCACTCCTGCGCTTTCCGTACTTGCTCAACGCACACCCCGTCGGCGTGTCTTGACGTTGTTATGCTCGCTCCTCAACCTATCATTACACCCTCCAAATCTCTCACCCTTGCCACTCTCCTCTATGCCGTATAATCACTTGGTTACACGCGCTATGGACGCAGACGCAGTTCCCGAATCGGTTATATCTGTGCTCTGCACATTACTCGATTATCAGAGTATGGATGCACGAGATCGTGTAGTCGGCGGCCCTCCTGAAGGAGAAACAGGAGAAGATGTGGAATCAGCGCCAACTTCGAAGTCGAATTCGTTTAGGTATTCGCTTGCGAAATTGGTGAGTGCTCAATTTCAACAGTCCCAGGAATATGTCTCTTATAATAATGAAGCATCGTGCAAGTGATTTTGAGTTTATACTAGACGGTGTGCTGGCCATCTTGGAGCAAAATTTAGGTGCTCTTAACGGCTTGTTGCCTGGTTCTAGGAAAGGAATTTCTTATCTATTGGAGATTTGTGAGTGTCCTCTTCGTTCACTCTTGTCTCGTCTGAACTTGGTTTAGACGTATTCTTGTGGAAAATGTTGGATTTGAACAAGGTACGCTCAGTGCGCGAACGCCGATTCAATTTGAGCTAAGACCGACGTTGCAGAAATTTCGAGCGTTTGTGATGGACTCGGAAAGATGTATTGACTTGGTTGCCTACCTTTTATGCTCCTGCTTGGAGGTCAAGGACAAGCCGCGTATGTTACGCATATACGAACTTTCATTTCTGTTATTGATATATATGCGCAGAAAACCAAGGATTTTGCAGAGCTCTCTCGTACATTGTGCAATCTATATCGTCTGAGTCCGGCTTGGGTGCAAAGCTTCATCTACCTGTGAGGATTACTGTCCCTGCCAAATGGGCTACGGCGGGCACTACGGGCGATTTTATGATCACGGTATGTGATTCCTTTCGCAGTCTCATCATCAGGCTAAACGTGCTGTGAAACAAAGTCTATATACTCCATCGTGGCCACTACCTCTGGCACGCTTACCTCCCTGTACCCGGCTCTTATCATCACCCTGTCCAATATCTCGCCACATCTCACGCATCTTACTATAACATCCTCGGCTCGTCTCACCTCGCTCCTCACTGCGTTCTCCTCGCCACTGTTCCTCCTAGCTGATGAGTCGCACCCTCGACTTGTCTACTTCGTCCTAGAAGTGTTCAACAACGTCATACTGAGGCATCTGTCAGAAAACCCGAACTTGGTATATGCTTTACTCCGAGCCCGACAAGTCATCGAAAGTTTAGGGATTTTCACACTGCGAGGAGCTGTACGAGATGTCAAGAGGCGGGAAGAGGCTGCGAGAGGGCCAAACAAAGGCAAAGGAAAACTCACAGGGAGCGGCGAGCGAGATAGCCCCGACCTCTCCAAAGAAAAACGTGACTTAATCCAACGCGAACGGGGGACGGATATACCTACACCTGAAGAGCTCGAAAGTGGTCTGGGCGGAGATGACACACCTGTGCCAATTGCTCATATGTCCGAAAAGGCACGCGGGAAGATGAGGGAAGATGCAATGCAGGAAGAGGTTCGGGATTTGACGGCAGAGGAAGAGGTTTCTGCTGCTGTTGCGCTGGGAAAGAATGGGTTTGTGCCAACGCAGGAATGGGTTTCGTCGTGGCAGCGTGGGTAGGTGTATTTATCTGTTTGGTTATGGTCCCTGGGATACTCAATGTTTATACAGCTTGCCCTTGGACGTAGTACAGATTACAATTGCTGAACTGTCGCCCAAGATTCAAGAACTACAGGCGAACGGAAGCCGGGCGTCCAGTACAGCTGCAATCTTGGATCTCCTCCGGTCAGCCAACCTGAGCCATGTGTTACCTCCCGTTGGGCCCCTAGCCCCTCGCAGATTCCAGGTATGTACGCTTATAACGAATGAAGTGCTTGTTTACGAGTTGGAAACAGTGGTCCGATGCATCGATTGTATGGCTTAATTCGCTGCTATGGGGCGAGATCTATGTTCGCGGGACAACACCGTTGGGAATATGGAATGCGACAAACGTAAGACTGTTTGGCGTTAAACATACGCCACAGCCTAGGCGTGTAACAGATACGGTACAGACGGTCATGGGTGGATTTTGGGGTGGCGGAGCGGCTCAGCAGGGGACTACTCCTCCAGGTGGAACAACACCTCCCCCTGCTCCCGCAGGTCCATAGCTTACGTGAATCTAGACGCGAGCGTTTAGTGTCAGATTGAAATGGATATATGTATTGTATGATGATATCGCGGGTGTTAACGGAGTGGAGGGGTTGGCGCTTACTTGTTCCTGACCACAATGATTCAAGAATTTGACTCGCTGGGAAAAAGATGACCGCTGTTCCTTATTCTACCCTCCTCACTCGTCTGCTTTGCTGCCCTCTTGGTTAACACAACTGAATTTCATCTGCGTTGTTCCTTGACTACTGTCTGTTTTCTCGGTTAAGCAGCGGCCTTGCGTGGCTCTCCTGTAATCAAATTTCTAGTTTAGCATGACAAGGCTAGATAATAGCGAGCCCTCGGCGCTTCTAGAAAATACTTTATCTCGACGTAGTGCTCGTTCTACATCCAACATCTCGCAAGGAGATGGAGATGAAAACGATAGCTCGCATGTAGATATTCAAGCATCAAGCACCGTGGGGAATGGGGGAGCTACACCTATTAAGCAAGTCAAGGGTTTGAAAGATCGGTATGCTACCACTAGATACCTCATAGTCCAATATCTAACTAACGTTTCCATAACAGAATTATTCATTTCTCTCCATCATGGTTCAGGTCTGTTCATGCGTCCTTGTCGCTCAGCGCGTGAATGACGTTACAACTGAAACAACCTTTCGTAGCGTTACGATGGGAACTGGAGTAAGATCAATACGAGAGATAGCTATTTACTAAAATTCTAACTATCAATCTACGTAGGTAAATGCTACACTACTCCTAACACTACCATGGCCGATCCTACATATTGTGAGGCCTGTCGCGGCCTTCTTCCTGCTGCTGGACATTGTGCTATTCCTATTGTTCTCGGGTGCGCTTCTTACTCGATACACAATGCACCCAGAAATCATACCTCTCACTCTTGGGCACGCAACACATGTACGTCTCGATGTTGCAAATAAACTTGTCTTCAACCTAACTTGGCAACCTTTCCAAAATACAGAGTCTGTTCCTAGGAACAATACCAATGGGACTGATCACCATCCTCGGTGCCATAGCACTCGTGTGCACCCGCGCATATGATTTAGGTCTTGAGTGGGCCTTGGCAGCTAGCTATGGCTGGTGGTTTGCGCTAGTGATGTCAGGCGTTGTCGGTTTACTAGTTCCTTGGATGTAAGTTGTTTCACTTTCGGGCGTGCCCTACGAGCAAACAGAAACTGATAGGACTATAGGCAGTTCACCGCTCACAGCAATCGGCCGGAAACAGTGACGGCAGCGCTTCTCCTGCCTGTTGTTCCAACTATCACGAGTAAGTCGGATTCGGCGTCGGTGTAACGTTAGCGAGCTTAATGAAATATCACACGCAATAGTTGCTGCTACCGGGGCGACTCTTGGGAATATGCTGGTTGAAAAATATCCGGCATACGTTTTCAACATGTGGATTGCGTGTACGTATATGCTGTAATAGTTTGTTGTTGGAGCTAACAATGTGATTGTGTTAGCTTACATCGCTTGTGGAATCGGTACATCCCTGGCACTCATGATTTTAGCTCTGTACTTGCAGCGCCTCGCATTTCACCATCTTCCTGCGACAGACATGATCGTGCGTATTGTCTTGAACGAGAATAGAAGAGCATACCTGGATATTTGAATTTAATCTAGGTCACTGTCTTTCTTCCACTCGGGCCAACTGGCCAATCGGGTGTAGCGCTGTGCAACCTCGGACGCCTTGCCATCTCCCTACAACCCTACTTTCAATCTAAACCCCACCTCGAAACACTGGGTCAAGCTGTTCTAGGCGTGTACGCACTCGGAATCATTGGCGCACTGTGCATGATGGGACTTGGACTTTGGTACTGGGCCGTAGCTGTGCTCGCGTTCGGAAGCCGGATGCGTGGGGGCGAAGTCAAGCCAGAATTTAATATGGGGTATAGTATATGCGGACCTAAGATCTTGTTCGTGTGTTTATGACGTCTTTCGTAGATGGTGGGGGTTCACGTTCCCTTTGGCTTCGCTCACGTTGTGTGTTCTCGCGCTTGGATCAGAATTGCATTTGATGTTCTTGAAGGTGCTCGGAACGATCATGGTGGGGATCGTGATTTCGTTATGGGTGAGTGTTTCTCCTATTCGTCTATCTTTTGATAACGCTTGCTGAACGGATCTTTTTACAGGCGTTGGTTTCGGCCAAGACGATACAGGGTGTTGTTTCTGGGAACGCTTTTCAAGCTCCATGTTTGGCTGGGTGGTCTCCCAAGCGAGGGGACGATGATGATAGAGAGAAGACGCCGTCTTAGAGTGCACAAGCTCGCTAGTTCTACACAGAATGAACATACGTATGCTAATGCTCCGAAATGAACCGAGGTACGACTTGAAATAAACGTGATGCGCGCTCTGTCGGAGTTAGATTTAGACAAGGGAATCAACGATTCCCGCGGACGATTGATCCATTCAACGATGTACGAGATCATCAGACTTTGAGAATAGTGGCGGTTTAGCAATGTCCATAACACGCATCGGCACCGAAGCTGTATCCCGCAATGCACCCAGAGTTGAAAGGAACCTGTATGTCCGGACAAAATTAACAAAGGAGCTCTGTGCAGAAGTGCATAACAAACTGACCTTGGTCGAGCCGGAAACACATGCACACTCGGTACCTCCAGCAGCTGTCCGGAGCAAGCTGAGAGATGAAGTGCTAGGACAAACACTTGCTGGGTCCGGTTGTGCAACGGCCTCGATACGGGATATATTTCAGACAAAGTTCGTGTAGGTTGGATAGATGGATGGATAACTCACAGGGTTACATTCAATGTTGCATGATTCTACGCCACTTGTGCTCAGCTGGTATCGAGCCGAGCAGCCAAAATTGAGCGGGAACTGCAGAGCATTGAGAATCTTCTAGAATAAGGTTTAATAAAACCGTTTACCTCGATGTTGTTGCTCGACGTAAGCTTAAGGCACGCACATCGGCGTTGATAGTTGTTCGCAGTCTGCTCATTTCGAGTGATGTAGAGCGACGTGCCTGAGGGGCAGACTGATCCAGAGGGCTGAGTGGGCGGAGGAGTTAAACCTTGAAGACCATCAATCCCGGGCTATGCGAGGCTCCAGTCAGGTAGTGCAACATTCGGAAGTGTCTGAGCTCACGTAGCATCCTGCAATACAGTATGTATTTCCAGATTCGTCTCGGCCTTCATCAACAAAGCAGCCGGGTTTTGGCGCTACCTGTTTGGGAGAGATACTCGTACATACACTCTATCAAATGTTTGTATTGGTACAGACATACCACTTGTCCTCGCTTGGTGCAGTTGCAAACACCACAGGCACCTTTCTTGAGAGTAGAACCAGACGGGCAAGCTTGAGCAGCAACCGAGCTAATGAGCGCAAGGCTCAGGATGATATTGCGCGCAAAAATTTTCATCCTTCACTATATGCAGGGGTATCTTAAGTGAAGAGACTATCTGAGGGTGGGAGGCTGGGATGAAACATGGACCGATTCTGAGTGTTTTATAGCCGTCTGGAACTCGACGACACCCAAGTCAAGTGCACTCACGTACAAGGCACGCTCCCAAGCCTAACGCTGTGCAGGATCATCAGGTGATAGTATTCAGACAGAGTAGAAGAATGCCATATCCAGGTTTGCCAAGTAGATCATCAAGAGGGACGACTGGGCCGAGTCGTGGACGGGGCCGTGAAGTAGTCAGCTGATTATCCATAATATTTCTTGTGATTTTAAACAGGGGCTCTAGCCACGATGTCTGTCATGGAACTGAGCTATAACACTTTTACCACGATGGAATGATGATGGGGTGGCTGAGGCGAAGATAGGGGAGAACAAGCGCTGGGCTCTTGTGATGGCATGTGATGGGGACCGATGTATCGCCCCAATTTGTCTTCTGAAGTCAACATTCACGACGTCCAAGCCACTCCCTCCCTACAAGCGACCACCACTGCGATTATAACATCTGGATATTGGACTATGACTGTGGAAGATGCTGGACCCCATGTGAGCGTCGCTCTGGGAATAACAATTGGATTGTTGGCATCTTTTGTTCAGTCGCTAGGTATGTCCATGAGGCCTTCATGCTCCAAAAGCTGCTAATACTCTACTTGATATAGGATTGACTGTACAAAGAAAGAGCCATGTCCTTAACCAAGCTTGTTCAGAAGAAGACAGAAGACCTGATTATCGTCGCCCGTAAGTTGAAGCTCTGTTGCTGCCCTGAACGCGTCTAAACAACGTTGTGCACAGTCTATGGCTGATCGGGTTTGGTGAGTTTTTTCAATCTTCCATTTCCCCAAGGGCTAAAGTGAACTCAAAATAGGCATATTCATCTCATCTAACATCCTGGGCTCCATCTTCCAGATCGCCTCCTTGCCTGTGGTTATTCTTGCCCCGCTTGGCGCTGTCTCACTGCTCTGGAACGCCTTTTTCGCAAGATTAATATTGGGGGATGTCTTCTCGAAATACATGGTCCTTGGCACCATCTTTATTGCAACTGGCGCTGTTCTCATCGCTGTCTTTGGCGTTGTGTCAGAGCCCACACACTCCTTGGACGATCTACTCCAATTATTTCGCCGACCAACCTTCATTGTCTACTTTACACTTCTTGGCGCTGCTGTACTCATAGTGCTCATAGTCGTGAGTTCACTGTCTCCTTGAATCCTCGTTCTTACTAACCTGTGCGCAGACTCATGCTACAGAGTGGAGGCTAACACGTCAAGGTGCCATTCGTCTCGACGAATTGGCTTCTACCCCTACTCTCTCTCCGCTCCCAGAAATCGCTCCCAACGAGAACGACACTGAGCGCTCACCATTGTTCGACGGCAAGCCCACCCCGCCACACTTGGAAGTCGCATACCCCACACCACACGAACGCACTGCCACCTGGATTGCTATTTCCTACGCCTCGGCATCGGGGTTACTCTCAGGAATGTGTCTAATATTTGCCAAGTCGGGTGTCGAGCTCCTTGTCCTTACAGTTGCGGGGCAAAATCAGTTTTGGCGATGGGAAAGTTGGATTTTAGTCTTGGGCTTGGGCGTATTTGCCCTCCTCCAGGTACGTGTGATCGGGCTCAACTGTCATGACCGCGATCGAGGCGATGACGTATCCCGTTTTTGCGTTCCTAATTTAGCTTTGGTACCTGCACAAGTCACTAACATTGGCCGACCCAACACTCGTTTGTCCCCGTAAGGTCCTATGAACATGCCGATTCATCCGTGTGCTGACCCTGTGCCTTGAATGCAGTGGCCTTTTGCTTCTATAACCTTTCAAGCATTGTCAACGGCCTGGTCTACTTTAATCAAATTTCCGAATTATCTAGTCTTCAACTCAGTCTTGTCATTCTCGGCATATTTATCCTTCTCGGGGGTGTTTGGGCCGTCTCAATTCAACAAGGGGGCGGGGTAAAGGAGGGCGCTTGGGTGGATGAAGATGCGGACCAGGACGAGGTTGAACGGACAATCGCGTTCAGGGACACGTTCAGCGGCAGCGAACACAGCTTGGAGCCAATGCTGGACCCCTCTCGGCCTCTTGTCGTCTCGCCCAACCCGGTCAGCGAAACTCCCACTCAAGACCCCTTCCAAGACCCAGCTTCACAACCAGGCCGAACATCCTCCAGCCCGGCCGGCGAACCTACTCCTTCAGCCTCTCGGCGACGCAATATCCACATTCGCACAGGCTCGCTCGACACATCATCGTCGCCGCCCATTTCTCCTCAACGGCGGTCTGCACATCGACCAAGGTACGGTACCTTGCTCGGGGCCGATTCTACCCCTGGCGCGCTGGTCGCGCCTGGGTTTTCGATCGGGCTTAGTCCTGTCTCACCTGGGTTTGCGCTCATCCCACGTGCGAGGCGACCGTTTGGCCTACGGAGCATCAGCGAGGGGTCTGTTGTGCCGGATGGTGAGAACCAAGTGAGGACGGGTGGAAACGACAATGAGGGGTCTGCGCGGAGAAAGTGGAGGTGGGTTAAGAATTTGGCTATGCACGGTCGGGAAGAGCATTCCACGGAGCATGGTACTTCTGGACGATGATGTGTATGGTTTAGAGAGAAGAAAGTTGTTCGCTCTGCTGTTTTCCTCGCATGTGCATACGAATGCATCATTTCTTCGTGCTTTCTAATGTGTTTTTGTATCTTGGTAGTCTTATGAACCAGCAATATATATATGATGATTTGGTTCTCCAACAGTGATTGCCTTTAAGAAGCTAATATACAGCGTACTGGATACAAGGTAAAAACATTTTATTCCAAGGTGAGACTCGACTTTTTCGTTCACTTGGTTGGGGGAGCGTTCCTGTGGAGGCGGAGCTGAAATGAAACTGTCAGCGACCAAACAGATATCAATACTATCTCCTAAACTCACGTCGTCATCCTTGTAGACTACATAAATAATTCAAGTCAGTTAAATGGTTCAACCCAAACAGCACACGAGCAGCTTACAGTGACGGGAGATTGCAAATCCAGCTCCTATAACCCCCGCAACGACGACCGCGCCCATCGGCCACAGTTCGACGGGGACATCCTTAGGACCGAAGCGGAATGTCTGTACAAAGTATACGCCATGTGAGCCCAACATTACTTTAGGATGTCACTTTGGAACGTACGAGCTTTGCCTTGGGCTTGTCGCTTGCCGTCGACTCCATGCGACGCCCGACGAGAGGCACAGCTCGAGCTCGAGAGATGGGGGCGAACTGTCGGAAAGCGGGGAGGGCGCGTTGGGCAATCATGATGAGTAGGCTAGTAGTGGTGGTTGAGGTTGAGGTCAAGTTACAAAGCGTAGTCTGGCTCTCTATGAAGGGATCGGGGCGGGTCTGGGAGTGGATATGATGTCACGGCACTTCGTTTGGATCATCGTCACGCATACATCTGGTGACTAATCTAAAGCTATCTGACAGCCAGGCAATGGCTTTTGATTGAGTGGCTAGTGGCGATAGCTTTTCCTGCGGGACGTCGTAGGTTGCCGAGGCCCGGTACCGAGATGAAGAACCACTATTGTTCGTTGTGGATGAAAAAATGTCGTGTCGAGAGATCATGGTTCAGTCGTAGGCGGCCCTATAGGCCTCCTAGGCTGGGAAAATCGGGGAAATTAACATGACAATAATCAAAAGATTCATCATGGGGCAGTGTGTGCGTCGCCTGATGGGGTGAAGACCATGATTAGCGGTTCAGATCAAGACACGAACCATCCACGCTCATCTCACAATAGATGATTCGTTCATTTGCGTATCCAAGACCTGAGTTCTAAAAGACAATAAAAAGAAGGCAAGAAACTTGCCGGGGCGCTAGATCTAATGAGAATCACGTATTTTTTAGGAGATCATAAAAAGATGCCATATGATTGAGTGCATGCTATTGTACAACAGATACCATATACCGAACTATAACTATCTACTGTATGGAAAAAAAGAAGCGAATTTGATAATAAAAAACCAATCGGAAATGAAGTACACAGAAGAAAGAAGAGTGATCACACATCGACGACAATAGGAGCAGAGGGCGCAATGGGGGCCATGATATCGACCATCCCAGTGTCCCTGACCTTCTCAACCTCAGCGCCAAAGTAGCCTGAAGTTCCAGTCAGTATGCGAAGAGCCCGTCTGAAGGGAAGTGTACTCACGAGGCGTCATGAATGTCCAGTCGATAGAGCCTTGCACCCAGTACTCAATACCCTGGATGTACAGCTGGACCTGGGCGTCGAGCTCTGGGCCGAAGGAGCGCAGCTGCTTCTTCGCCTCGACGTAGTCCTGAGTACGCTTGCGCGTAAGCTGATCGACGTAGTCCATCGCACCCTCAAGATCAAGTTGCTTGTTCCACATGGCGATGAAGACCAGGTTTTGTGTATCGCCTCGTGCTTGCTCGATCTAAGCGAGTAAGGATGTTAGTTTCAGACAATGTGAAGTTCGGATCAGTGAACTAACCGGGAAGGAGTACACATCGTTGGCCCAGGTGAGGATATCGTTACCGCACAGCGAGAGCTCGGCAACGATGGGGTCGTTGTGGACTTCTTCAGGAAGGTTAAGACCGAGCGAGTACTCGAGAACGGCTGGAGCACATTTGGTTAGAGTCCGTTGGGGATGTGGCGCTCAAAGAACATACCAAAGACCATCTTGACTGCAGATGTATCGCGGCGCAACTCAATGAACTCTTCGACAGTCGGAACGTCATCGACCGATCGGTTCACGGTCTGCTGAAGAATCGCTTGAGTGTAGAGATGGGCAGAGTCGACAAAACGTTGGATGGTAGCGGGGCTCGAGTTGGCACGCATGCGCTGGAAGAAACTGAGAAGAGAGGCTGCGATCTTGAACTTGGGCTGAGCGGTGTCGGGGTTGCGCAGGGC
>JAYRCO010000214.1:0-38424 GCA_037042815.1 Ceratobasidium papillatum | reverse complement strand
TGTACGTTATTGTAATATCCTTATTCGACAATCATTTGCCTATTACGCAGATTTTACGTACTAACGAGTTCCTGTGCTTCGTATGGAAAGCCCGGCTTGATATGCGATTATATGGTAAAAATCCCTGGAGAATTGCACTATTACTCGCCTTCGAGTTCCTGTGTCTGGGGTGCTCAGAATAAAATCAATTGCCTCAGCCCGGAATGTGTCTTTGAATGAGGTGATATTTCTTGCTAGGAGCTGAAGTATGTCACCAGATTCCCCGTACAGCGGCCAATGAGGGACTGTAAGCAGACAAAACTTAACATCAGTGAGCATTACCCTAGGCGTGAATGATACTTACGCTCAGACTCTGGATTCGGTTCGAGATAGTACGCAAAATTGATCCTACAACGCCGACGTTCTTAGCAAAGAAAAATAACCTCTAGGCCAATCATGCATACCAGTAGTCGCCAATGGTCTGCACAAATCTCAGTAGCTCAGGAGATGCACCTGGGTCAAAGATACCAAACGTTTGCAGCACGAACGCAATTTCTCCACCATGACGAGTTCCCCATTTAGGCACAAACTCTAAGGGGCGCTCGAAGAAAAGGTAGGACCTAGTATACTGGTTTCAGGGGCTCTTCTCAAGAATTCTATGGTATATATGCGTACCATGACTTGACTCCAAACTTGGTCGCGGCACGCAAGTGCTCTCGGCGAGCAGCCTGGTATTTCATGGTAAATCTGCTAGTTTAGGGATATGTTTGGTTTGAAGCTCACCTGGAAGAAGATATCGCCAAAAATGCTACTAAAACGTTTAAACTGAGACCCTTGGTCAAATGTATTATTACCCGTGCCATATGGAGAACCCAGAGCCGGGTCAGCTGGGTAGTGCTCTAGAAGCTTTCGGGCAGCCGCTGTATCGCTGATGCCAATATCTAGCCCTGTGAATCTAGCAGTAGCCCATTTTAATACATCTTCATTGCTATTGAGGGTGTCGCCATTCCCAAATAGCGTGCCTTCGTCGAGTTGAGCTATGCCAGATTAAACAATTTTAGCACGGCACCAATAACGTTAAGATGTCAGTAAACACACCTCCATTGATGAACGGAACTTTTGCAAAGTGGCCGTTGCGCAGCAACGTTGAGGGATCATTGGTGAAGAAGTCATCTTCTGGAGTTTGAACTGCAGTGAAGACGGTAGGGGCTTGGCCGGGAGCTTGAAAATATGGGTCTAACTGAAAACTCCAAAGTATCAGTCTCTGTTATAGCATCATATTCTGTAAAATGGGAGTTACTTTCATCAAATCTTCATTTGTTTGTTTAAGCACCTCGTCGGGAGCTCGTCGTATGCATTCAAACGCATCTGATGCATCTGGGTTACATCCTGTGGCGCTTGCAACTAATTTAAATCCTTCCTCTTTAACTGGATCATTCGGCTTAGGGACTCTAAGTCTGTATAGTAGTCGATTTAGGTCTCTGTAATGTTGCAAATGTATGCAGTACTTACGACGATGGCGATCCCGATTCCAGGATCATCCCTCGGAACACGCCTCCGATATCACCTCCTTTATACAAAGACTGGTATCCAACACTAAGAGCCCCAGCCGACTCGCCAAATATGACAACCTGCACTCATGCATGTCCAATTATTATATGTTTGCATGCGCGTTTTTCAGCCGCTCACCTTGTCGGGATCGCCTCCAAACCATGCAATATTCTCTTGGATCCATTCCAGGGCAAGCCGCTGGTCCTTTAGCCCTAGATTGGATGCGCCGGCATCCGACGCTGCCTGTCCGGGTGGAACTATTACAAGCAACTCTGTGAATTGCTATGGTGCCCAGTGTTGATGGACTCACATCCATATAATCCGACTCGGTAGTTCATCGCTACGTAGATGATTGGTTTTCCCTATGTCTCTTGTTTTATAGGGGGAAATGACATATAGAGACGTGAAACCTACTGTACACATAGCCCTTTCAACTAGGTAATTCCCAGGATATTGTGTAGTTCCGCCTGAATAGAATCCGCCTCCATCTAAAATAAACATTGTTAAACGCCTATCTCGGGCCCTTGTATGTTTACTTACATATCCATACCATGACTGGTAACTTTGAGGCCACCTTTGTTGGTTTCCCTGGAGCATAAATCAGCGCCGATTCGGTAAGATGAGCTTGGAGAGACATACAAATATTTAAAGTTAGACAATCCTCTGAGACACTATCGCCAGTAAATCTTGATGACTGCACACACGTATGACCATATTGAGTCGCATCCACAGTATTGGTATCGCCTCGAGACCAAGGATTTGGCGGCCTGAATCTCAGTGATCCAATGGGGGGCTCAGCGTATGGGATACCTAGGAAGTAATCCTGCCCAGAGGTTGAGTTGCGAAGTCCGGCATAGGATAGCCCAGATGTGTCAGTTACTGTGGGTGCAGACTCGAGAGAGCGTAGGAACGAGACAAGCAGGGCCAGCCCAGAATAACTCAGTATGTTGTACAACATCACGAGTTGGGGTGATGGTTGCTTAATCGATCTATGCTTGTTTTTATACGCCCGCAAGTGCAGGGTTGCGATCAAGGCGTGTCATCGAACTCATTGGGCAGTACAAAAATCGCCGGCGCTCTTTTGTCACCAAGCTGGTGGATGAGGCCGAGGAACGGAAGTTTCTGTCCGCCCTTCCAACACGTATGCGCGCGAGATGTACGATTGCGGCAGGCAGACGTTTCCCAATATCCGATGTAAAGCAATCGTGGAGGTCAAGGGGGGTTCAGAACCTTCGATTTATGTAACTTAGGGACAACTTGTTTTATATCCCCGACTTTTGACAACTGCAATTGGATGACGTCACGCCGTGGTTGTATGCAGCCCTTGGCTAAGCCAGTCACTCCAGAGCGGCTCGATTTACATCCGGAGACCCCTATCACGCTAAAGCTCTATAAGAGGCCATTTGTTTGTACAGCGGAGTCTCTAGCACCCCGTAATGGCCCAACCGACCATATCCCCCCGAATATCTATTGCTTCTCCGCTGCTAGCTTTACTGCTTGGTTTTGTTATTCACTGCGCGTTTATACTTCAGGTGGTCGTGTCTGCGTGGCAAGCTACCGTTCACAACCGTGATATGCCTCGGTACGTGCTCAGCTGGCGAGGTTCACTTCGGTTCCCCTGACACTGTCTCTTCAAGCACTATTCGTAATCATATTCTTACACTCAACCGTCTCGCTATGAGGACTTTACAGCTTGGATCACCATTGGATCTCATATTCTATTTGGCACCGGCAGGATTCCAACTTTACATGCTATTTTCACATAGGGGAAGTGGAACCTCGAGTTCCGATGCCAACGTACCCAATGCGCTCTCTAGTGGAGGCTCCATGAGTTGTCTTTTTGGCAACGGCATGCGTGTTGCGGTAACCCTAATAGAGTGTCTGACGTTGGCCATGTGTGACATTGGACTGCCATGGCCATCTACACTTACTTTGCCTGCTCCTCAACGCTTCTTGACTTTGTCGGCATCAAAGCTGATGCTTTCCTTGCCTGCGCCCATTCCCTTCCTGACTCTGCCTGCACCCGAGTGGATCATTCCCTTACTGGCCCCCGCTCCCTTGCACTTCGCTCTGCCCTTTCCTGAGACAATCTTAGATCTACCTGGTCCAACACCCCTTTCCCTAGTGAATCCTCAGCTTCCAGCTCCAAAACCTGCAGTGGATGGTCGCGGGCGGGACGACATTGCAATTGTCGCGTGTTTGGTTTCTTCGGTAATAGGTATGTGGCTGATCGTCACTTAGATCAAATGATCCCCTGTTAACTCGATGTTGGGTTTACAGGCTTTTGTTTGGCGGCATATCGTTTGTCTCATGGCCCGTTCTCGCTTGGAACTAGCGAGCTCCCGGACCGCTTTGCGCATCTTAAGTACACAGCATGGGTTCTTCGTTACTGCTCACGGAAGATTTCTGTACTCTCAAGGAGACTAGACGCCTTGGATCTTTTCGACAACCTGACGGCTTTGAGCGATCACATGCCTATTTGGTCCATAAAGCCTCGTTTGCAACTCCTACAACATAACATTCTAAATAGCGTACTGGGCAGCTTACTCGAAAATCTCAGTAGATCGGCAAGGTCGGCCAGTAAGGATACCAAAACATCTTTGGCGCTCGAGGTTCTGCAGCTAGAGAGTAATGGTCTGGATCGTATGGACAACTTATTTGATAGTCGAGGAAGCGATATTCTGAGTGAGTTGTCGGAGAGTGACATGTCTATCTTGGATGGCATCTCCGAACATTCCCAGGAAGAAGGAACCCAGGATATCATTCTCATGGACTCGCAGTATGGGACGCCCGGAGCTTTGGAAGAGCCGCAGGGACATCCTACCGGAGACGCACTAGGAGGCGCACTAGGAGCAGTAACCGAGAGAACAAACTTGGAAGTAGCTGGGCAAATTTCAGAGCAAGCGCCATCTGAGCAGGTATATATTCTGAATTATCGTAGCTATGGAGGCCTGTGGCTGACAACGATATGGCCCTAGAGCACGAGCATTGGACACCCACTCATCGATGCCCATATCCAGGCTTCCACAAGAGGCTCTTCTTTGTCGTCGAGTCAATGGGCTGTTCGGAGCGAACCCCATGTTGATCGCCATAGGAGTGAAGGAGACATCGACGATACTGATGATGTTGGGGCTACTGGGAATACGAGTAGGGGACAGGGAGGAGGTAGGGGAGGAGCGAGAGGCAGAAGACGTCATGGCACTGCGGCACGCGCAGAATACTTCTTTGAGCTAAGGCAGCAAGAAAGGGATCGAGCGCAGCAACAAAGCCGCGAATATGGAGGCCACAACACAGATGGAGGCAGCCGTGGAGGAAGGGATACTGAGGAGCGAGGTCACTCTACGCCTGACTATTTTATCAGGACGAGGCGCAGACAGAAAGCTCATCACTGACCAGAGCAGCAAATGTATTTTTCTGGTTCACCGTAAAACTCCTGGTTTGATGAGATTTTCGCTTTGCCTGATTTGCTCTATGCTTTCGCTAAGTCCCACATCGTCGTGAATTATGCTCTACTGTGCCTTTGTGGCTCTGTGAATAAGGATGGTTGTTTGGGGACTTGCTTATGCTCCTGTATGCGCATCTATAAGTTCTTATGTGCGATTAAGCTGTTTATATTGAAAACAAGAAGTCCGCCGCATGTTGAGTTCATCCTAAGGCAGCTATGGGAGCCAAGCAATCTTCTCGTTTAATCATTTGCTCCACAGAACAAACTTGCAGGGCATAAACGAAACCAGCTCTCATGCGAAGCTACGAAATCGGATGGTTCTAAAAATCGCAATCCACTAAATTTGGCAGACTAGCTATATAGGCTTGGACTACCAATGATGAAATCAATCGCCTGTTTGCGGGCCACGTCCCTCACCGAGGTGACGTTTGAGGTTGATAGTTGCAAGGTGTTGCCAACCTTGTCGTATTGCGGCCAATTTGGATCTAGGAGCTCACATAAGTGAGTCAAAAACAGCATAGAGAGTGGCAGGTTCTCACATTTGTTGCCTTTCGAGTTGGGATCTAATTTGTAGGCAAAGTGAATCCTTCAAATGTTCATTGAGTCTGATAGCACAAATAAATGAACCAAGTCCATGTTCTCACCAGTAGTCGCCAATAGTTTGAACGAGCTCCAGCACAGCAGGCGATGCGTCTGGGTATATTATTCCAGTGGATTGCATGGAAAATGAAACGAATCCTCCATGTTGAACACCGAGAAACGGCGCCGAGTCTGGCGGTGATTGTTTCATCAAGTAGGACCTGGTATCGTTATAAATTCAATCAACTGAAAAAAAGCAAGGCGTGTATGCGTACCAAGTCTTGACTCCAAACTTGGTGGCTGTAGCATGATGATCTCGATGGGAAGCCTGATGTGCAAGTGTCAACAAAACGGAATAAAATGACAATAAAAGTGAACTGAGCTTACTTGGAATGTCACATCTCCCACCAGACTAGAAGCGCGCTTATACTGGACACCTAGTCCAAACGTATTGTTCCCAGTGCCATAAGGCGAGCCGGCGGAGGGGTCGGCTGGGTAATATTCCAAGAGTTGCCGAACAGCGGTCACATTGGTTATTCCAGGATAGACTCCTGGAAGTTGAGCGGTCATAAAATTAATAATATCTTGTTCCGTCTTCATCGAAGTCCCATTGACGAAGAGTGTGGCTTCATCGAGCTGAACTATATTAGAGAAGCCTATTTTAGCAAGAGGCTAAATAGGATATAATATAATAATACAAACCTCCGTTGATAAATGGAACTTTAGCAAACTTGCCAGCGTGTATGAGCTTGGAAGGTATATCGGTGAAAAAGTCATCCTTCGGAGCATGGGTCGGGACAAAAATTGTTGGTGCTTGAGCGAGCCCGTAATAATATGGATCAACCTAGTCGGTAAAGTTTAGCAACTCCATATTATGAGGGACAGGAGGTGGACCTTGATCACATCGTCGTTCGCACGAGCAAGAGCGTCAGACGGAGCACTTCGAACACATTCGTATGGGCTGGGGGCATTTGTACAGCCTGTAGCGTTTGCGATAAAATTGAGCGCGGCTTCTCCAACGGGATCGTTCGGTTTGTTTATGTGAAGTCTATGAATATATTTTTTAGTATTTATTTGGCTTGATTGTGTGCATGAGCCTACGTTGACGGAGACCCAGATTGTAAGATCATCCCCCGAAATGCGCCTCCAATCTTGCCGCCTTTGTAGAGCGACTGATATCCTGCGCTCATTGCCCCGGCAGATTCGCCAAAAATAGTGACCTAATGTGTTTTGGTGATTCGAAGGTCGAGGAACGACCTCAGGCATCGCTGCTTACCTTACTTGGATCACCCCCAAAGTACCCGATGTTTTTCTGTACCCACTCTAAAGCAAGGCGTTGGTCTTTAAGTCCAATATTGGACCCATCTGCGTCGGCTGCGGCTTGTCCTGGAGGGACTAGCGTGAGATGTTAGCTTTGGGAAGGTCTTTGTATCTAATTCCAACTCACATCCAAATAACCCAATCCGGTAATTCATTGCAACGTAGATTATGGGTTTATTCTGTTGAACCATGGATAGTTAGTCAACCAGGCAAGGGGGTAGTAATAACATTGAGTTTCAGCTTACCAACTTCACGGCCCTCTCGATAAGATAGGTCCCTGGGTAAGATTTAATCTCTCCAATATAGAATGCCCCACCGTCTGCCAAAGACCGGTGTGTTACTTAGCAAGTGTAAATCAAAGCCAACTACGACTCACATATCCACACCATGACCGGGAGCTTTCCGCTCACATTTGTTGGTTTCCCTACACAGAAACATAAGTAAGGATACTCTCAGTAGCAAGGAACAAACCCACAGATGTTCAACGTAAGACAATCTTCAGATATGGTATTGCTTGTCCATACTGGTGATTGTATGCAACTGGCACCATCTTGCGTGGCATTGACAATCGTCGCGTTACCCTGAGACCATGGTGTAGGTGGCTTGAACCGGAGTGCACCGACGGGGGGTTGGGCAAAAGGGATGCCCAAGAAGTAGTCTTGATTGGCAGTGCCGTTGTGTATGCCAACGTAAGATAGCCCAGAATGGCCTCGGACTACTGGTGAGGAAGCGGCCAGAGTAGGTGATGCAAGTGCGAGGAAAATAGTGCTAGCAAGAATAGTGGACAACATCGTAGAGTTAGATGATGCCCTGGTTTGCCTACGTTCATTCTTATATGTGTTTGAACTCATAGAGCAGCATTACATGAGATCTAGTTTGACTCGTTGGCTGAACCTAGATCTCGGCACAAATATGGCGTAAGTGTTTCTTCCAAGCAAAGCCGGCATTAGTGGTAAAGGAAAGTGCGCCAAATTAGCGACCAATAATTGGGGTGTTGTTTCGTGCTTAGAGATACCCAGAAAGACAAGCTGACCGAAATCAAGAAGATCCCATAGATACCGGTATCACCAACTATTTCAGTCTCGGTGAGAAGGGTCACGATCAGACCGAGCTTGCGTATCCCCGCACCCATCGGCCGGCCAGATATACGCTATACTAAATTGTGCAAAATGAACAAGCATGAATATGGGCGATGAGTTAAAGCCCAGTCGAGGTTTTGGTGATTGATTTCAGGAGGATTCGCGCGTGTTGAGGTCGAACTGACGACCTGTGGTAAGCGCCAGACTCGATCAAAGGGACCCTATCCGGCTACGCTTGGGACCCGACCCGATCACCTACCTTGAGCCCAACTTGAGCCTAACCACCACGTACACATCCCCCACTTCCTAGACCATGCCCGACACATCAACCAAGCCCAAAGCCTCGTCGCCTACAGCCTTACCTCCTCCCAAAGGCTCTCCGGAAGAATTTGCCAAGCGAACGATTGACCGGCTACAAGCAATCCAATCCCAGCTCTCCACGGCGCCCCGCGCGGGGAAACTCAAGGGCAAGGTATGCATCATCACGGGTGTGGGGTCCATTAAAGGCATTGGGTTAGTACGGATATACTCATGGGTCGTAACCGCCAATACCACTGTTATACAGACGAGCAACTGCATTTGCGTTTGCTCACCAAGGTATGAAGAAAATCTATAGCTATGTCTGTGAAATGAAAACTTGTTAACCTAGGTGCTAAACACCTTTATCTACTTGACTATGCGGGTGAGAATCTCCCAAACCTTGAAGAAACTCTCCGAAAAGAGTACCCCGATGTTAAGGTACGTCACAAGACCATCATACATATATTCTGTTTCAAATATGTTATTCTCCAAACAGGTTACAGTGCAACAAGCGGATGCTGCAGACGAAGAGGCTATATCTGGAATTTGCAAGCGTGCTGTAAAAGAGGAGGGACGGCTAGACGTGTTCTTCGCTAACGTTAGTCAAACTAATCAGCTACTATATAGCGAGAATACTATATAGCGAGAAACTCATATCGCTCGGCCACTTCTAGGCCGGTATTGCCAACGGAGATTTCTTCTCCGACATTACGGACAAGAGCTTCATGAACATGATGCGCGTCAATGTTCTCTCGTGAGTAAGCCTATGAAACAATATACAATTAACTCAACATTTTATGTTTTCTGAACAGATGTTTCCTAGCCATCAAGCATGGCTCGGCTGCCATGCAAGCTACATCGATGGACAAGAAAGAGAGCAGTGGTAGCATCATTCTTACCGCCTCTGTGGCAGGCATCCGCTCAGGCGCTGGATCAATGGACTGTAAGCAGCATGTTCATATTCCTGCTTACATGCTAAAGCCTGCGTGTTGAACAGACAGCGCCAGCAAAGCTGCGTGAGTTTGCTCTTCTGTTTCTACTTGTTTACAACTAACTTTCAATCCAAGGGTCAACTCGCTTGCTCAAACTGGCTCGCATCAACTCGGGTTCACCAACATTCGCATCAATACGGTCTGCCCCGGTCTAATTGAGGTACGTACTAGGGTCTGATTCCTGGGAGCATAAGTTTAATTTGAACCTAGACTGGAATGACTACTTCTACATTCGAATATGCACGAGCCAAAGGTGTTGGTGCCAAAATTGGTCAACTTGTCCCACTGAAGCGCTTTGGGCTTCCTCAGGAGGTTTATGTTTATTGCCTCTCATTTTGAACATCTCTAACCACATCGTGTTCTACAGATCGCTAACGCTACTCTGTTCCTCGCATCCGGTAATGCCATCCTTTAAGACCGGATGAACCTCTACTAAACTTATGTGCTTCAGACGACTCGAGTTTTGTCAACGGGCAGAATATCGCGGTTGATGGTGGTCTTACCGCGTCACACCCTGTTGCACCTGGACGCTGGGCATGAATGCTGATGTTCTCTCATCCGTGCGTTTCTGGCGGCGGCTCCACATGCTTGGAACCAAAAATGTATCCAATTAACCAAACTCCTGACATAACAAACAACTTGCGGTTGTAAAATAACTCTGAGTGCAATAATTCGACGTGAGGTGTGCCAATATGACGCTGTTCCCAAATTTCCAGGGGTGAGGGCGAGCACAGTTCTGCAAAGCACCAGAGGCGATGCGGTCACACTCGTCACGTGCCCTCGAGGTCGTTATACTTACTCGACCCACTTTCCAGAATGACTACCCAAAATTCTTCGCATACACCCTTGGCTAGCCAGTTTGAATACTCCTCCTCTATGTCTTCCGATGTTAACTTAACTAAAGGGATGGCCTCCTCAGCTGAATATTTGAGACTTGTGCATGACAAGTTATAATTCAATTCGTGGCGCACCGAGATCTGGAGATGTCTCTATACTAAGGACGCAAACGAAGTTCAAGAGCTTCGTCTACATGGGGTGACTTCAAAATTATTCGAGGACGTGCGGGAAAGTTGTGAAGAGATAGATGTCAAGCCAAGGTGGCGTGAACGCTCCCTATACCGGCGTCAAGCGCTGACAGGTTCTGCCTTTTTCATAAGATTCGAGCGGCAGGCTACTGCCCAATTGTTGGCTTTGACAATGCGAAACAATCTTAATGAAAGGGTCTTAAGAGCCCTATTGCTGCTTGAACCAGTGCTGACGGGATACCTGATGCAGATAGAGGCTGCTCTCTGTGACGTTCCTGATTTCACAATCGTTGGGTCCACCACAACAGGACTTGAAAATGGCGACAAGATAGAGCGTAGTGAGTCGTTGGAAATCACTCTATCAACTGGCACGGGCCTTTATATCCTCGCTTTCAGTTATATTTAAGATGGCTTCCAGCCAGCCTCTGCCAAGCGCGCTCGGAAAGGCTTGCAAGTATCTCTATCTCTCGAACAATGCTGTCTGCGCTGTTGTTGTCGGTAACATGCCAAAACTCACTCCCGAGAATCATGCCTTCAAGATGGAGATTAATGTATGGGCCAGAGAAGGTTTAAATAGTCCGGGTACGTCTTTACTGTAGAATACTTCCAACTTACTGGTTTGTTATATCGAGAATTGATGGCGTTTTTCATGTTCAATTTCCCAGGAGCTTAGCCCGTGTCAGCGCGTGACCGACGAAGAGCCTGACGGAGCAGCGTCAAGCATTCGTCGTCGCAATGCCCAGCCAATTGTATGTCTAGCTCCGTTTCATTCATCCACTTCTATTCTGATTCTTATGCTAAGATTATATTTGATGAGGCTTTGGGCAGCGCACGACCTGCAAACCTTGTATTGAGATTTCACGTTCGTGACTTCATTTCTCCTGAACTCGGTTCCTAAATGAACGCGTACTCGAAGAGCTACAATGAATCGACTATCATTTGGAGGGAATTGCCCGGTATCGACGCGCATCCAATGCTCAGTTTTCGTGAAGTTCAATTGCTTCCTGTTTGCTGCAGCTCTTTCACTGTTTCTTCTTGGTGCCACTCAATTATATTCTTTGATCGTTGTGTTGGCTGTTTATACAAAACCAACACTTTTTTTGACGTAACTGCCTATATCTACTGAGATAAGATGCAAGACTGCCTATATGCGCGCCGCGTGCGTGCTCCAGGATAGTTTAGAGCCTGCCAAGTGTTGTAGTGCTCACCCAAGCACTGATCGGCCTCTTGAGGCCTCAAACTCGCTCTTACAACTTTGTTGCTTCCATCTTACGCCACCGTCCACTTCTACATCGGCGTTCTCATCCAATTTCGAATTAGCTTCTTGAGTTTTCTACGCATAACAAGTGAGATGAGGTCTCTAATAGCAACGCAAAGTCCAGCCGAATGACATAAAGGCTTGAGAGAAGAGCCGAGCTTCATATACTAGGGCTGTTCGGACGGGATAGAATGCCGTACGCCAAGTAAAATAAACTCTTTGAAACTAAAATAAATAAATAAAACAGAAACACACTGCGGTTCGAACCCGCGCCGGTCCGGGAGGGGTATGGTCAATGATATAGGACGTCCCGCGGCACAGCAGCTCGTGGCCGTGTTTTTTTTTAGCCGTTATGCTGTAGCAGTTATCACTGTCGCTCTCTCGTTACTATTCCATCTATTGTCATGTATCGCATATATGCGCGTCGTTCCACATACCGAATCTGTATTCTATTATCTACTCCCACTACGTAGCTACCAATAGCCCGGACCCCACCTCCCCTGTGCGTGAAGTTCTACCCACCAGAGCCACACTCATCACGTAATATAAGGACTGTAAGTTTCCCAGCACGCTAGAGCGTCAATATATCCTAAGCCTTAAGGATCGTTACTGTTGGTCAAACTAGTGACACCAAGCTTGCGTAGTCGAAAGGGGGAGAAGTACAGGACGGACGACCGCATACAGTCTCTTATGTAGTGAGTATAATACATGACCAAATAATTACTAATCCGCGCGCCACATTCCGTTACAAAAACACCCAGGGCCGTTCTACTTACCTCACGCCTCTTCGATAATATGACTACTCAACATTCCTCGCTCGGTACACCTGTAGCTAATGGACACGAAATTCTCTCTGCAATATCCCATAGTTTGGTCGAAGGAGCAACTTCCTCGGTTGAATCTTCAGAGCTTGTCCACATCAAGCTACTCAATTCGTGGCGCACAGAGATCAAGGGATGGCGTCACCAGTGGCTCAAATACATATCAGGAGCTTAATTTGTATGGTGTGCGCTCCGCATCAGCAAACTCCATCTTGCTCTGGAGAGGTTCTGGGAGCTCTGAGAGCTCCCAGAACCAAAGACCTTATGGTCAGAGCTCCTCCAGAACAGTCGGATTTAGATCAGGGCTGATTGAGGGATAGGTAAACAAACACCCACATAATCTGCTTTAACACGTTCGTGTAGTGAAGCATGCGTTTTCGCATTTTCTCGGCCAGTCCTAGCTCGAATTCAATTCTACCTGTATATTTGTCACCCTTGCAACGGCGCACATCGATTGTACTACATCACTTTACTCTAAAGCAAGATCAATCACTCCCGTTGCGTACAGTGAGCTAGGCTGCTGTCACAACCCAACTTTGCCGTTGCACCTCAGGCTTGGAACCGGGGCCCAACTAATCGTTGTTCAAGGGAGCCATGTTCACAGCCAGTGGCGCAATTGATACCCAGGGGTGTTTTATCGCATTTAGGGATGTTTAGCTACAAAAGATAGAGGGGAGACCGTTAGAACGGGAGATAGCATTTATTGTGAATATATTCTGGGTGATATCGCTCCTACCTGTCGATCGTGACCTTAAAAAACCCTGATTCAAATCCGACTGCTCTGGAAGAGCTCTGACCACAAGGTCTTTGGTTCTGGGAGCTCTGAGAGCTCCCAGAACCTCTCCAGATCAAGATGGAGTCTGCTGATGGCCCGAGGCGTTGTTGGACGACGTGCTAGATATTTGTAAAGAGATGTGTGGCAAGTTAAGGTAAGATCAGTGCTCTGCCTATTGATGTTGTATGCTGATAGTTTTCGCCCTTCATGAGATTTGAGTGGCAGGCTGCTCTCCATATATTAACTCTGAGGACTTCATCAAATCTACATGAACTGGTCTGGACACAACTGGGACGCTATGATAATTTGGCGCAGGATCACCTACGACAGGCAGGAGCTGCTCCATATGGACTTCCTAGGGTCATAGATATTGGGTCCACCGATATCATGCTTGAGAATGGAGACAGGTTGACGCCCAGTGGCCAATTTGAGGTGTATCTTCTGGATTGTGCAGATGATCTCGAGTCGACTCCAGTTGTCCTTGAGGCAGCTTTCAGCCAGTCGCTGCCATCCGCGCTACGGAAGGCTTGCAAGTATCTCTGTCTTTCGAATCGTGCTATCCGTGCTGCCGTTGTTTGTGACATGCCATACCCCATCCCAAACGCCCCTAACTTCAAAGCTGAAATTAACGTATGGGTTAGAGAAGATCGGAATAGCCATGGTGCGTCTTGCTTGCAGAATACTCCGGTTTATCAACGTATTGATCATATTTTATGAACAGGTCCGCAGGAGCCCAACCCTTGCCAGCTTCTAACTAACGAAGAGACGATACAACACGCTCTATCTGTGGTGAATGATGACAATCGTCTAGGAGCTGCCAGCCATCTTTTCGACTACGAAGCTCCTGACGGGACAGTGTTGACCATTCGTCGTCGCAATGCACAGCCAATTGTAAGTATAGCTCCATTCCTCAACCCAACTTCGTTTTTCTATTTTTTCGGTCAAGGTCATATTCGACGAGACGTTAGGTACCACACAGCCTGTAAAGCCTATACTAAGACTTCACATCCACGATTTCGTTGGCCAATACAGCCAGTACTCCGGTGAACGCGTACCTGAAGACTTCCAGTGGATTGATTTACCATTGGAGGAATTGCAGGAGCTATTGTTCACAAAAATAGCTCGCCATCGTCGCACATTCAACGTGTAGTTTCCATGAATTCAACTGGAAAATCCTCATTTCCTGTCTTTAAATAACACCATTCATTTCTTTCCTATACTTTCATCTTTACATGAAATTCGATGCTATACGGTCCATCCACAGCTCGTGGCTACGGAGTAGCATTTCGTCGATAACCAACTCAATGGCCTAGACTAAATGCATAGGCTTGTTGTTAGAACGATTCTTGGGGCCAGCAATAAGAGGTTGCTAGCAGCCACGGACCTGGAAGCCTGTCGCTCAATGTCTAATGTTCAACGAACTCCAATCCTGTGGTGAGTACGATCTAATCAAGCGCCTCTTGGTGTTAACGGAGCTTCATAGTACGGTTGGGTTCAAAAGCAAGCGTTCATAAATATGGCCCATATGCTTCGGCTATTTCAGTCAAAAAAAGTATTAACAAACGAATTAATGTACAAGAAGGGAGAATCCATGTGGTAATCCTAGACCATTAACCGGATCAAGACGATAGTATCACAAAAAGGGTACAACAATCACTGTAACAGACTTGGGTGAAGACCCAGTGGCAAGAAGTCATGATCTTCAAGTCGGGACCAAGGCCAAGTAGGAGCTGAGAGCTGAAACGACAGTTTAGTACATCAATATAAGCTTGCACAGGTACTTACCTGCTCCGAAACATCTTGAAGCGTTAAAAGATTCATATGAGACGGCACTCCCATCGCATTCTAAGCAGTTTATTAGTTATACCTCAACCTAGCGCAATAAACGCACTTACCACTCGTTCATCGTCCAAAAATCGGAAATATCCAGCCTTGAGATCAAGCGGAAGCTGAGAGGGCAGCACAAGAAGATGCACCGGTGGCGCATAGGGGCGTTCTTTTTCCACCGCAGCAACAATCGAGATCGCGAGGTGGACGCCTAGGAGGATGTCTGTTCGTCGTGCACGAGCTTCAGACCCAACCAGTACAAACAGTTCGAGTGCGTTTTCAAGAACGGTGATCGAGTCAGGAGCCAACTTGCCAGGCGAAGGGGTATGGCAAGACACCTACACCCTGGGTTAAGAATAATGTAGGAAGCTAAAGATAGCAAACTCACTGGTTGCTTTTTATTCCCAGCATCAATACAGAACATCCTCGGACGGACCGCAGCTCTGCCCAATGGCGCTCGGTACTTCCAATAATCCGCATTTGCCCAAGGTTCTTCTCCCAAAAGCATGAAGAGCATTGGATCTTCCTTGCCCTCATCAAACTCGTTGGCCTCCTTCTCGGGACCGGCAATCGACTTCGCGTACGTTGCGGCGAGCTTGCGTTCGTTAAAGGTCGAACCTCGGCCGTGCCAGACGTATACGGTATCTAGAGCAGTGATGCAATAGCTGTATGCAGAGCAAAGGTTCGAAACGTGCTATGAAAGCCATGTCAATAAAACATTACAAACCTTATAGCTAATTGAACTCACGAAGTCAACCTCGTCGGTAAAGCACATATCTCCGATCTGTCTGATACAATGCATCGTAGTGTTCTCAGGAGTCCAGTGTGCACGAGATCCCTACAGCGCTCGTTAGTCAAAAAAGCCTCCAGTTCTGTTAGAGCACTTACCTGCCGGGTAATCCAGTGTCCACCAACAGCATCAACAAGATCTTCGGTCTCCTCTCCTTGTGCACATTGGATCTGTCAGGTTTCGTGAGTGCCTAGTATTTATACATATCATAGCGTAGCAGCTTACCACGCTAGTCCCGTACTGCTTCGCAAGCTCACCCAGCTTGGCGTCCTCCTTGGGTCCTTTGCGTCCGTGCCAACCCCATACTTTGCTCTGCACCAATCCATTACGCTCATTCTTTACACGCTGTACAACGGCAACGAGCTCCGACTCGTACACGATGCATGGATTGCTTGAAACCAGCGTCGCCTGGCCACCCGATAACATGAACACGTCTGTAGAGATGCGCTTGAGGTTGGAAGGAAACGTGAACGTGTATGGGTTGGAGTTAAGAACTTGTTGGATGTTGAAGGGTGGGATAGGTGCCATTTTTTGGTCTGGAATGCGATGAGCCAGATCGTCCTAAGCGTATGAGTATCACAACTCACCAACACGATATACCCCCGGCTTCTTCATCTTCGTATCAGGCAGTCCAGCCGGTTCAACTCTTGGCGATGTTCCTCCACCGGCCCTAGAAATCGTCCCAGCAGGCGTAGGTAGAGGCGTCTTCTCTTCCTTCAACGGCGGCATCATAATCGTCGAATACCGCTCATAGCTTGCCCGTCTAGGAGAAGCAGGTTCCGGACGCGGTTTGGCTTGAACTTGCACTTGCTCCTCGACCGCCATCTCGTCTTGCTTTTCAATCATAGTCTGAGCGACTTCCATCACCGTAGCCCGGTTCCCTGTGCTCGGCGTGCGTACGTGTCGGCCCGGAGATGCAGGCGACATGGCTTTGGGAGAGGCAGGCACGGTGGGCTTCGGTGTTGTTGGTTTCACCGGAGACTCAGGGCGAGTAAAGGGTGATTGAGACTGGGGTTCCGAACGATTGAACGAAGATTGACGCTGAGGCTCAGGACGCGCAACGTGTGATGGCTGGGGTTGAGGTTGAGGAGAAGTGGAAGGAGCCATTCCCGGCAATGCACGTTTCCCAACCATGCTCGGCCCAGAACCTGCACCTGCGCCAGTACTACCACTGGACGAAGACGGGAATCGCTGCACGCCAGTAGGAGCCTTGACCCCTATCGGTGCACGCTCCGCCCACATATCTTTGACTCTCGACACATTGCTGCCTTTAGACTCTGGTTCGGGTTTGGGCGTAAAGACCGGAACAGTCTTGCGGACTGGTGAAGGAGGCAATGTAGCTGAGGTAGAAATAGGCGATCGCAGTGGAGCCGGTGCTGAACTAGGTGATCTGAGTGGAGCAGGCGTAGAGCCAGGCGATCTAAGCGGCGCTGGTGTCGAACCGGGTGACCTCAGTACGGCTGGTGTCGAACCAGGCGACCTCAACACTGCAGGTGTAGAGGCCGGCGACTTGAGCACAACAGGTGCGGCCCCGGGCGTGCTCATTACAATCGACGTAGATGCAGACCCAGCCCCAGGAGACCGCAATGGACTAGACGACCTAAGCGCAGGTTCTTCCTTGCTCCGCGGAGACTTGCCCGGCGAGGGCGAGGGCCTCAAAGATGGATTCGATATGGCCGGCTTGAGCCTCCTAAACGGTGATGGCGAACGAGCTTCAGGTGGAGGTCCGGCAGGGGTTGTGGAAGGAGTGATGTCTGCTGCGGTTCCCCATTGAACTTCCTTGACGTGTGCGTTCTTCTTTGGTTTGCGAGCGCGGTCTCGAGTCAACTAGAAACGACTAGTTCAGTATTGCGTTCAACCGGGGACATTGGCTGACTTACATGGTTCAATGGTGTTAGTTGAATATCCGATTTGGTGTCTCCGGGCCCGCCTGATGGAGCCTTTCGAGCCTTTGGCTCTGGAGTCCTAGTCGGACTCGACGGGCTTGGTGAACTCGAATCCCTCCGCCCAAACTCATCGACAGGGGACGCATTGATAGACATCCCAGATAGTCGATTTACAGCCTTGGGAGCAAACACACCCGGTCCGGCTACAGGTGTAGGTTTCGCTTTGTCCACCGCGGTTGGACTGGAGCCTGCACTTGGGAACGCTACAGTACGACGTTTCCATGCAGGCACGTCTGGTGAAGGAGAAGAAGTCGCAGACTGCATAGCTGCTTGCCATCGTCCTTGTACGTTTCCCCTCTTAGGCTTTTCGCGCTCCCCAAATGGTGACGAGGAGATCCCGAGAGAAGAGGTGGGCGAAGAAGATTCAGCTGCTTGCTTGACCTTTCCAACGAAACCACGGCCTTTAAGCCGAGTGAGAGATGGACTGAGTTCTTTAGCTGATGCTTGTTGGGTGCTCCTAAACGCAGGAGATGATGCGGCCACCAGAGGCAATTTGTTTGTGTCTTGAGCTGGGGGCGTAGGCTGGATGGGACGGGCAAGCCCAAGGGTAGGAGAAGTACCGCTAGAGAACGGGGAACCCGCAGGCGTTGTACTAGATTTAGTCCGAGCTCGAGGCGGAGGAGTGGAGAAAGCTGGGGCGAGCGTGGGTGAACTCTGGATATCCTTTGGAGGTGAGTTTGGGATCGAGGTCGCCGTTGATTTTCTGCGCGAACGAACAGAATCGTTGCTCTTGAACGGATCAGACTTGATATCCACCGGTAGCTCTGGTTTAGTCGGAGACGACAACGTCCGCTTCCTCGTGTGCGCCACAAATACAGGTTGTTCAACTGGTGCGGCAGCTCTCGGACTACGGGGAGGAGGCGGTTTCTCTGTCACAGGTGTACTTGGCCCGCTCTCCTTGAACGCGCCTCCCAACCCTGGCAGAGCGATACTGCCCCCAAACTTGGTCGCACGACTACCGACGCTACCCGACTTGAATACAGCGGCAGCAGCTGATACCCCAGACCGTGGCGTTTGATCGAACAGAGTCGGATCATGGCTATCAACTTGTGGCGCGGCTTTGTTGAGTCGTGGGCCCGTCGCGCGTCCACCGATAAACGAGGCGAGAGACATGGCTGAGCCTGGATTGGTCGCTGTAGTGCGAGACGAGCCAAACGTTGGTTTGGTTGGACTCTCGGGCGTTGTTGGTTCCGGGTCAGCGTGGAACGCGGGGCTGACAACTCGTGCGCGGGCAGTGCCGAGCGAGAGAGAGGCGGGCGCTGGCTTGGTTGGAGACTCTGGAGGGGCCATGGGAGTAGCTTCAGCTGGTTCTTGAGCTGGCACTGGCATTCCTGAAGAGTGACCTGCAAACCAAGAATTGGCCAGGTTTCAGTCGCGTAAAACTGAACACTCACGTTTTGCCTCTCTCCTCTGTGCCCTCGCAAGTCTTGACGCGGCGATTTCCTATAGCATAGTCTAGCTTTACCACTTGGCTAGATAACCTCAACTCACCTGCTCTAGCTTCTTCTGCTCAGCTTCCTCATCGCGGTCGACCTCTGCCTGGATGCTCTTGATCCTGCTCGCCCATTCCTGTAGACCCTGCTCCGGCTGATGCGAATAATCATACGTCCTTCGTCGTGAGGGGGACTCTTGAGGAGCAGCCATCTCCTCTGGCCCGCGCTTCTTGCCGTTCATGCAGCGTCCAGAGCGGCAGAAGACGAAAACGGGAGGTTGCAACCGCTCGTAGCGCTGATCTGATTTACTTAATTAGCCCCTTTCTTACGTCAGCGTTGTGTGCACGTGTGTGGATCGAGTTCTCTTCTCTGGACAAAGCAAGCAATATGTAATTTACAAGAACAAAACGAGAACATCACCCCACTGCAGATCCAATTGCCCCCTTTACTTTTCTTCGTCGGCCAAGCGACCGTAACGACCTCTGGTCCGGCTGTCCGCGCGCTCACGGCCCTTACCCTTAACGTCCTGTCCCAACACCCTGCGCACCAGGCGCATACCACCGAGCAAGATAAACGCAGCAATCGGAATGACGACGAACACGAGGAATACGAGCAAGTAGTGCAGCGGCGACGAGAGCATCTTGTACTCCTCCGTCGTTTTCTCGGTCGTCGCCGTGTTTTCGTCAGTCGCCGGTTTGCTAGCTGGCGGCGGAGGAGCGGGAGCGGCCTGCGGAAACACAGAAGAAAAAAAACGCGTTTTAACATTGTGTTCTGATCGTTATGGCTAGGAAGTAACATTGCAAAACAAAGAGGGGCGGATAATTTTTTGGGAGGGTGAAGGGGGATTAAAGCTCAGCGCGGACAGGCACCTGGTTCCCATCCTGGTCCTTCTCCATCTCGAGTTCACCAGACTTGGCGATCTTGACGGCTTCCTTGGGCTTGTCGCCGGATCCCTTGGGGACGTTTTCTGAACAAGCAGTTAGCATTCGGCATGTGTGTAGGACCGATAGACGTACCAATTAGCCTGACGATGTCCATGCCATCGATGACCTTGCCAAAGACGACGTGACGACCATCTAGCCAGCTAGTGACAACGGTCGTAATGAACTGTAGACGAGTCAGTAAACACGCATATACGAAGCCGTAGCGTGACATACGAATTGGGAGCCGTTGGTATCCTACACAGTGCATGCTTAGTAACTTGGAGACGATAGCAACTAATGTAAACGTACCTTGCCCGCGTTGGCCATGGAGAGAATACCCGGAGCAGTGTGACGGAGCTTGCTATAGACAAATACACGTTAGAAACGCGTCCGGTTCGAACTAGATACGTGTACTCACAAGTTCTCATCCGCAAACTTCTCACCGTAGATGGACTTTCCACCAGTTCCGTCTCCACGAGCTATAGAGCCCCACGGTCAACATCACTACTTACACATCTGCATTCAACCACTTACTGAAATCACCACCCTGGATCCTACAAGCCAAAACATAAGCTATTGTCGCACGGTGGCAGAACCCGGACTTACATGAAATCCTTGATGACACGATGGAAAGTCGACCCCTCGTATCCAAAGCCTTCACCAAGAGAGGTTCCGTCCTTCTTCGTGCCAGTGCAAAGGGCACGGAAGTTCTCAACCGTCTTGGGAACAGTCTAACAACGCGCATCCACTCAGCTCCACCGCCCCACCAATACAGAAAAAAGAAAACAACGTACCCCGCCATACAGACCCATGGTAACTAACAAATAATTCAGTACACACTCCCACAACAAGAAGGAACTGGAACTCACTGCGTCCAAGCGCCTTATCACCATGCGTAATATCAAAATACACCTTGTGCGTAATCTTAGGCCCCTTCGCAGCACTCTCGACAGCAGCAAACGCGCCAGTCACCAACGTCAACGCAGCACCAAGAAACGCAACAGGACGAGAGAGCATCATGATTGGCAAACGTTCAACTGAGACCGGGCTTTTTTAAGTGTGGTGGAGAGGAGTGGGAATGGGAACTTGGGTACCCACTCTGAATTAATGTGTTGACACGTCGATCCGTCCGTGGTCCCGGCGCTTGATTATGTCAGAGGTGGGATGGGCGGTTGATTCTCGACTACGACTGTGCCGTGCAAGATGGACAAGAAAAAGCTGGCGATGATGTTTAATGCGGATGATGATGATGCGCCGCCGTTCCAGGTATGTTCTTGTTCTGTTTGTTTAACTGAATTTACTGACGTTTACCCGCCGTCAGCAAAAACAACTCGATGAATACAAATTAGCGCACTACTCTCAAGGCGTAATCCGGAAATCTAAAAGAGAAAAGGAACGAGATGCTGCAGAAGCAAAGAAGAAAGAAGAGGAGGAACATGCTGCCCAAGTTCGTCCTCGCCCCACCTCTCTTAACCCCACATAAATTGACGCCGCCCGCAACAGGCATACGCAGAATTCGTCGATGCCTTTGACAGCGAAACACCACGATCGCGACCCCGCCCAGGCTCCAACGCATTCGTCCGTGCAGGAGGCGAAGCAGCGTACAAACCAAGCGGAAGTGGTCGAAGTGCATTCGACGAAGACGCTAGATCATCAAGAGTACGCCACCTCCCCCTTCTCTCACTCTCTCCCTCATCTAAATACATTATGTTTGTAGCAAGACCGCCCCCCATCTCCCGGCCCACTGAAACCTAAACCCAAGGGCAAACGCGCGATGGACGCATTCCTGGAAGAGATTAAGAGGTTCGGCGGTGTCGAGCGCTGCGAAATTCCCGGACTGGTTTAACTAAATCGTCGTTGCTTTGGGGGTTAGAGACCAGGCAGAGAGGGAGAGTCGGTATAAGAAGTATGCAGGATGTGAGTCTGGCTTGTGGTTACTATGCGAGTTGGACATTGACTTTGTGCCGTAGCTCATGGGAGTTCTGTATCTGCTATTGCCGGTATGTCCATTCTCTGCTTTACTATCTCGTGGTTCTTATGCCTATTTAGCATACGAAAGTCAAAGTGGCAGCCGTGACCGAGGCGATCCAGCCGTACGTCCCTCTTATCCATCTCTTCATACAACTAAACTAACCAACCCTCAAGACAACAAACATATTCGTCGCAAACCTCCCCACAAACATAGACGAACCATCCCTCGGAATGTTCTTCGCAAAAATAGGCCCAGTCGGATCCGTACGTCTTTCCCTCCCCCTTCACCTCACTTCCTCCTCACCATCCAACAGGTAAAAATAATGTGGCCCAGAACCGACCCAACACACCCCCCACCCCCACCAGGCTCCGACATCTCAACCTCAGCCCGCCGCGGAATGTCCGGTTTCGTCTCATACATGACTCGCGCAGATGCAGAAGCGTGCGTTCGCGAGTTGGATGGGTTTGATTGGGGCGGGAGTGTGTTGAGAGTTGGATGGAGCAAGGCTGTGCCGATTGCTGCACGGGCGATGTATGGTGAGTTGGTTCTGTTGGGTTTGGAAGGGCTAGAGGTGTTGATGAGGGGTGTAGATTTAGGAAAAAAGTCGAGAAGTCGGTCGAGGTCTCCTAGACGAGGAGTAACAGATAAACGACGGAGGTCCAGGTCACGGGAGAAAGATAGTCACCGAAGTAGTCATCGAGACCGAGACCGAGATCAAACCCAAAACCGAGACCGAGACAGCCACCGATATCATAAATCGTCTCACCGTTCAAGGTCAAGATCAAGGTCACGCTCACGTTCTCCCCGCCGGCGACGCTATTCCCGCTCGGAATCTCGATCACGCTCCCGCTCCCGTTCTCGCTCACCAGTACGAGATTTGAGTTATTTGGGCATCACGCCTACGCAAGAAGAGTTTGTGCGCAAGGTTGCGGAAAAAGTTCAACGGAATGGAAGGGCGTTTGAGGTTTTGCTTGGGCAGCGGGAAAAGGCGAATCCGAGTTTTGCGTTTTTGTGGGACGAAAAGGTATGTGTTTAATTCATTTTAGAGTATGACACAAGCTAATCCAGTGGGTCGTCTACAGAATCCTGGATATATTCTATACAAGCATTTGATGGAGGGTACAAAACTACCTGATCCTCCTTTGATATTCGACGAAGATGTAAGTCATCTCATCAGAACAGGCATGATCGAGACCTTGACGAGAACCACAGGGCCCACATTCGGCTTACTCGACTGACTCTGGGGAAGAATCCGAGCGTGAGAGGATCCGCAAAGGAACGCTGGGCAAGCTTGCTCGAAAGCGGTTTTATGTGCTGTTGCGTGGGTTGACGGGCAAGAGGGGTGAACTTGCGCGGTGTATGGCGTTTTCGCTGGAACATGCCGAGTCGGCTGCCGAGGTGCGTATCGTCAACCTAATCAGCCCATACCCAGAAAACTCAACTTTTGATGACAGATCGCAGAAATCATCATCAGCTCGCTCGTCGTCGATTCGACACCTGTCCCACGGAAAATCGCACGGCTACACCTAATCTGCGACATTCTCCACAACTCGGCCGCGTCGATCTCCAACGCGTGGAAATTTCGACTCGAGTTTGAAGCGAGACTGGGCAGAGTGTTTGATCACCTGTGTGCGATCTACAAGTCGTTTCCGGGGAGGATCACGGCGGAGACGTTTAAGAAGCAGGTGTTGGGTGTTGTTGAGGTGTGGGAGGATTGGATTGTGTTTGGGCCTGATTTTACGGGTGGGTTGAGGAGACGGTTGGATGGACTGGAGGAGAGGGAGGTTAGGGATGTGGAGGGAGAGGAGAGGAGGGAGGATAAAGGGGAAGGAGAGAAGAAGGTTGTTGGGAGCAAGTTCAAGGCTGCTGCGTTTGGGGTTGTCAAGGACGAACCGGTTGTCGAGGTCAAGGATGATGGAGAGGATCTTGACGGGGAGGACATTGACGGGGATGATATTGATGGGGAGGCTCTGGGTGGAGCAATTACGGGTGGAGACATTGATGGGGAGGACATCGATGGAGAAGACATGGACGGAGAAGACATTGATGGTCGAGGGATGGATTCTACGGTCGAGACTGCAGCAGTCTCGACCAAAGACGAGACCGAGATGGACATGGACTCTGATTAGCCCTTCCGCCTATGCCATATTTAATAAATAAAATCAGAGTGCCCCACCCTGTATTAGTCATCACGAGAGCTGTACCGATGAGGTCATCATCTTTGCGCGACCTAACCCAGCGACGACCATGGCCGAAGAACAAGCACGGACAGCGTCGGCCCCTACCCGTCTCCCCACCATGGGCCGTCCCGCCATGGGCCCGCTCACCGGACGTGGCATGGCTCGGCCGGGTGCAGGCGCGACCCGCATCCCACCCAGTCTCCAAGCCAAGATGGCCGCCGTAAGTGTCTGCCGACTCGTCTGATACTATGCTGACCTCGTACAGATGGCCAACCGCGGCCAACCTCAATCCGCCCCTGGCGTGCCCACTGCCGACGGCCTCGCCAGTGCCTTTGCCCTCGCCGGCGTCCCCCCGTCGGCGTCTTCACCTGCCACACCCGCCGCACGCCCCGGTCCCGGCCCTATGCGCCCTGGCCAAGGCGGGCTGAGCGCACGACGAGCACGCGGGCCTGGTCTGAAACTAGACCAGATGGACGGGCCGCCGCCCGGAATCGGTGCAGGCGGTGGTGCTGCGGGCGCCGGCCTCGGCCAAGGAAATCCCAACCTGCGTCCAGATCCGCCGAAACGGCCTGGTCAAGTCGGTGGCACGCCGTTTTCGAATTTCAGCAAGATTGTGTGAGTCGTGCTTTGTGAAATTCGTTCGGCTTTGGGACTAATGATTGTGATAGTGATCCGAGCGGTGTGCTGCGCTTTGGAGGTGGCAAGGCCGTGTTGCATTCGTCTGGTGTCGACTTTTCGAATGGCTCGAGCTTCAAGATCAACATGTCGGAATTTAGGCTCGATGAGGAGTTAGGGCGCGGCAACTATGGGACCGTCAAGAAAGTATACCACAACCCCACCAACGTTGTAATGGCCATGAAGGTGTGTAATACCAGGTTATTTTTGAGCATGTGCTAATGCCGCACAGGAAATCCGCCTCGAACTCGACGACGCCAAACTCAACGCAATTCTCATGGAACTCGACATTCTCCATCGCGCGACCGCACCCGAAATCGTCGACTTTTATGGCGCTTTTTTCATCGAGAGCTGCGTCTACTATTGCATGGAATACATGGACGCCGGCAGTCTCGACAACCTCAACGGTGCGGGCGTACCCGAAGACGTCTTGGCACGTATCACAGCCAACATGGTTCGCGGGCTCAAGTTTCTTAAAGACGAGCTGCAGATCATGCATCGAGGTGCGTCATCGGATCCCTTGCCTCGCGTTTTGGCGCTGATCAACCAAATGCCCCACAGACGTCAAACCGACGAATGTACTCGTCAATAAGAGAGGAGCCGTCAAGCTTTGCGATTTTGGAGTGTCGGGTCAGCTCGAACGTAGTTTGGCCAAGACGAATATCGGGTGCCAGAGTTACATGGCGGTACGTACCCTTGGCCCCGTTTGCTCCACCTCGATCTCAACCCTAACGCCTGGCTTCTAGCCTGAACGCATTAAAGGCGAGTCGCTCAATAATCTCGGAACGTATACGGTCTCGTCAGACGTTTGGTCGCTTGGTCTCTCGATAATCGAACTTGCGATTGGAGCGTATCCCTATCCGCCTGAAACCTACTCGAACGTGTTTGCGCAGTTGACGGCGATTGTACATGGTGCGCCTCCCGAGCTTCCAGAAGGCAAATACAGCCCCGAATCGGCAGATTTTGTGGCCAGTTGGTGAGTTTAATCTTGGCGTGGGACGGTTCGCTTGGCTGACTCGATGGATAGTTTGATCAAGGAGCCAACAAAACGAGCGACGTATGCCGAGTTGCTTGTACGTTTATCCATCTTACTGCATGTTCACTCGTAATCTAATGCCGTATCCCCGTAGGAACATCCGTGGCTAGTCGCAGACCGCACCCGAGAGGTCGATATGCCTGGATGGGTCGCCACGGCTATAGCGTTCCGAGAAGCCAAGCGCGCAGGAGGTGCAGAGGTATCGAGTAGCGAAGACACTGTACCGGACCGAGCAACAGTCGAAGCGGCCGTCAAAGCGGGTGAAGTCGTCCCAGCACCTCCTCCGCTTCTCGAAACCCAAACGGAACCTCTTCCAGTCGTCAACGGAGTGGACGAGATCACGGATACGCTTGCTGAAGCTTCGATAGAGGAAACGCCTGCTGCATAGAGCCGATTTTGTCTTTTTCTTTTACTCTTTTTGCTGTGTTATGGGATGGAGGCGATGGTGATGGTGTGCGTACAATATGTAATTGAACATTTTATGCAGCTTTGGTCTGCATTTTCAGCTATTTGAATTCATGTTTTTGAATCAACAGAGGTGACTAGATCTGGATTTTAGAGCTGAGGAATTTTGACCATTCGTCTTGGCCCCATGAGCTCGATACGTCGTTGGCCAAGAGGCCGTCCCAGACTGCTGTTGGAGTGACGTGGATCCCGTTTTGACGACCGAGTTTGACTGTCCGAATCATGTCAGAAATGGAAGGAGGTTGGATAGAGAGAGACGTACTGTTGTACTTTAAATCATCGGTGACGCCCACGCCTCCATTCGGCGTCGTCTTGTGCGTTAACAAGTCAAATATTTTAGATTTGTCGATTCCGTCTGGGGCGAGTGCGACGAGTCGTTCACGGATTTGGAGGGGTGTTAGGGAGGATGCTGGGATGTCGAAAAAGGATTCTTGGTTTTTGAATAACTGTGTTCGTTGTGTCTAGTTAGAATTCGGGGGGGGGGGGGTGATAGGGGTATGGAGACGTACGATTGTAGCGTATTCCCAGAATTGAGATGGTGCGACGCGTCCGACTGCTAGAGCTGCTTCGTGCAGGAACGTTGAGGATCCGTGCCTATGGCAAAAGTATTTTAGAGGAAGAAGGATGTATGCATATGATAGACGATAAACGGACCATGGTTGAGGTTGCAACCGGATAAGAATCTTGACTTTTCCAGCGTACTTGCCCGACTCGCTAAACGCTGGTTTGAGAATCGGGTCGATTGCGTTGATGAATATCTTGGTGCTGAACGGGCATAGGAAGTCTGTGGGACCTTCGGTTAATCTCTTGACTAGAACTGGAGCTGGGGCGGCTCACCAAGGTAGAATTCGAGTGTATGTGGTGCGTTTGGGTTTCCGACTCGGAGGAACGAGAGAGACGGTTGGAGGGACATAGTGGTGGTAGTGGTGTGGTGTGGGAAGGAGTGATGAAGTGCACTGATATATGCTGTATGACGTGCTTTGTGGTTCGATGAGAGGATGCTCTATCAGTCCGATTTAGATTGTATGCGCAACATGAACAAATAGGGGTCTTTTGGGTGTATGCGATGCGGGAGTCATTCATTAAGGTCGTTATGTCTACATTACATGATTAAAACAAACTTGCGAGGGTGGTATTTGTACAACAGATGAGAATGATATGCATGGTTTTGTCAATAGTCCATAACTGCAGCTGCCCCGTACCGATCGACCCGTCGGTTGATCCCGCCCAAAAGAATCTTGACTAGGAGTTCTGTATTGAATTGTGAACCTGTGTAGGGTGTTGTGTCTACCATATCCTACACATTGAAATCAGAACATCAGTCATAGGGAGAGAGATAAGAAGGAAGACAACGTACTCGAATTCCATGTATTTGCACCAACCCGTCGTCCAGCTCTTTCAACGCCTCGGCCGTATCCTCCGCAGTCCCAATCTGAACAAACTGAATCCCGACCTGCATAAGCGGAAAATGTCCCGCATCCAGCCTCCGCGCAACCGACACGATCACGCTCTCCGGGTCGTCGGTCGGTGCACCATCGGTGATGATAATAAAGTTTACAGGTTTGATCAACACGGGTGTATCCGAGGATGGAGAAGAAGCGGATTCTTCGAGTTTGGCCATGTAAGCGAGAAGGAGTTCTTCGAGCTTTTCGCCGGTGGGTGTTATACCGCTTGGGCGAACGTAGTCGAAGAGGCGTTTGACTTCGACGCCGTTCTGTGTGTGGTATGAGTATCGCAAGTTCAAAGGGGAAAGAAAGTAGGCGTACCTTCATGTTCGTCCCGACACGGCGGTCGTTCAAAAAGTGTACGTCTATGCCTTCTTGGTCGTACTTGGCCGCAGCATCAGCGAGACCAGCGAGCGCATCACGCGCCTCGGCCCACGACTCGCCTTCCATCGAACTCGAATCATCGACGATCATCACAGTTTTGTATCGTCTATACATACAAGCTTTATGAGAATCAAATACGTAAGGTGTACGTATATATAAAACATACCTGAGCATCTCGAGCGGATCTTCGCGCGAGCCGCGTCGGCTAGGCGGTGCGCGTGGCGAGAGGTGGTAATCTGAAGACCCGCGCGTTCGTGGGATAGGCCGTTCGGGTATAACTTGGGGGTGGTGGGGAGAGTATACGCTGGGTCTCCCGCCTGCGAGGCTAAACTCTTCAGGGAGTGTTGCTGCCCTTTCCATCTCTGCCCTGAACCCGCCTATGCCATTCCCTCCTGGAGGTGTGGGTGTGCTAGGGATAAGAGGGGGCATTGGGCGGACGGGTGGAGATGCTGCTCGGACGGGTAGAGGATACGGAGTACGGGCAGAGGATGGTCCGGGTGATGCTAGGGAGTGAGACGTGGTGCGCCTATGTCGAGGGTGGTCGTCTGCCCATTCTATAGGCGGTTTCTCTACCGGTCGAGTATGTGAGCTTCGACGGCGGCCAATGTTGTCGCGCTCTCGTGGCGGAACGGGTGGGGGCGGTGCCTCGGCCACTTGGACTTCTAGCCCAACAGGTTCGGCAGTATAAGGCGGAGGAGCAGTCGCAGTTGTCGTAACAGAACTCCGTCGACGAGAGGACCTGATTTGTGCAGCAGTCTGAGTCTGGGATGTGGATGTCTCGGGTATGGATATGATGAGTCCAGAGGCAGACGGCGAGTCAACAACAGGAGAAGTAGGAGTTGATCCAGTCTGATCTCTACTCCGTCGGCGCTCTCGTCTCAGCAACATTTGCTGTAACTCGCTCGACCCCGAACTTGAGCGTGGGCGTGTCGCGCTGCCGGTGGGCGAGCGCGCACGAGAGAGCGGCATCGGTCCCGAGATAGATTCCGGTTTGATAGCATCCTGCGAATGCGATGAATTTTGACCCATATAATATATGATATAAGCGTCGGGCGTCGAGGGCGGAGGTTGGGGTAGAGCACAAAACGTGGATTGGGTTTCTCGTAACGCAGGCATGTTTCCCAATCTGGACACGTTAGAGCCCAGGGGCAGCAGAAAGAGACCGATCAAGTGGCGACAGTGCCACCCGAACAAAGGACGCAAATCCAAATCGCGTCTCGCCAAGAAACGCCCCCGGATGGCGATTTATTTGGGCAGATTCGAGATCTTATCTTCGATCCAATGTGGCTCACATTCTGCCGACGCTTAAGACGCAAGTTGTGCATGCATTAGATCTCACCCTTTTTTCGCTTTAATTTCGCTTGGCGTTGTTCAAGAATAGGCTATACCGCGAAACGGCTTCTTCGCGTGCTCGAGAGGTGGGGAGGTGTGTTGCAGCACGGCGACTCGAGTTGGAACTGTGCCGCCCGCGCTTGGTCCTCCCGGCCCGCTCGTCAGCTGAGCACCGAATATTCAATTCCTCGAAATCTAAGCGAGCCTAGTTTGGGGCGTGGGAACCCTGCGGTCTAGCTTTCGTTCAGCCCCTGTACTTGCCGGACCCCGCAAGGACGACTCCACATACGCTAAGCGAGTGACTTGGTCGGGAAAGGAAACGACTCGCGCCGTCTACGTCGACTATTGCGATAAGTAGCCGCGAGGCACTTTGCATTCCGTTGGCTTTGCTATAAAACTCGAATCGATGTTGCGTACTCTGCTCAGCCGTGCGCCTGTTAGTCCCCCCTCTGTCTTTCGTACTCTGTCTACTACGTCTTCTGTGATGGCTGCTGGTATCAACGGACACACTACCTCCAACGGGAACGGCGTGCACGTCACTGCCGAGTTTGGCAAGGAGCATACGGCCAAGGGCGTCAGCCGTCTCGTGAACGCGGTCATCGTCCAGGGCGATGGATCGTACGTCACGCTCGACGACGGCCGCAAGATGCTTGACTTTACGACTGGGATCGGCGTCACCGGACTCGGTACGATTGCTCGTTCCCTTCCCTTCTGCTTGGTCCAGTCCTCCTCTGACTCATCATCTTAGGTCACTGTCATCCGGTCGTGAGCAAGGCTGCTGCGGACCAATGCATGAACCTCGTTCACGGACAGGTATGTCGTCTCTTCTCACGGGGGAGGTTTATTTTTAACACTACGTCACGGCGTTGTAGTGCAGCATCGCCTTTCACCAACCGGGTCTCCAGCTGATCGAATCGCTCTTGCCGCTCATGCCTGATCCGTCGCTCGACACGTTCTTTTTTTGGAACTCGGGTTCCGAGGCTGTCGAGGCTAGCGTCAAGCTCGCGAGGTCTGCGACCGGAAGGCAGAACATTATTTCCATGCAGGGTGTGTTGGAATTCCTTGTTACTGCGCATATATTGTACTGAAATGAGCCGGGCTCCAAGGTGGATACCACGGCCGAACGTTTGGCGCGATGGGTCTGACTCGGAGCAAGACGATCTACAGTGAGGGTGTCAGCCCGCTCATGGTATGTTTATCCACGCTCCGCATCGTCGTGGATATAGATATATTAAAAACGTTGTGTTCTCCACACAGCCTGGAGTGTACGTCACACCATTCCCCTACTGGCACCAACTCGGCCTTTCCGCCAGCGCGTCCGAAGAAGAGGTCGTTCGCCAATCGTTGCACCAACTGAACCTCCTACTCGCTCAACAAACCCATCCGGCCGAAACAGCCGCGATCCTGATCGAGCCCGTCCTGGGTGAGGGAGGATACATCGCTGCTCCGGCTAGTTATCTCCGTGGATTACGCGAGATATGCGATAAACATGGCATACTCTTGATTTTCGATGAAGTCCAGTGCGGCTTTGGACGGACGGGCAAGTATTTCGCTTGCGAATACTCGGGAGTTAGGCCCGATATTATGATTATGGCCAAGGGGCTCGCGAACGGGTTCCCCTTGAGCGGGATTGTCAGTCGGAGAGAGCTGATGGATAAGCAGAAGCCTGGGACGATGGTGAGTTCTATGTTTAAAGAGACCGGAGCAAAGGCTAATAGTGCGTGTATGCGGGCAGGGTGGAACGTATGCGGGCAATGCTGTCGCGTGTGCAGCGGCTGTTGCAGTGACCAAAGTGATCAGGGACGAAAAGGTATTGGATAATGTAAATGCTCGGTAAGTGCTGCCCGCATCTCGTTATGCTCTCTCGTTTGCTAACGTTATCCTAATCCCAGATCGGCCGAGTTATTTGCTGGTATCAAAGCCCTCCGGCAGAACCCCAAGGTTGGCCAGCACATTCTTGATGTGCGTGGGGCAGGACTCATGGTCGGCGTTGAATTTGCGTCGCCGAGCGCGTCGGTGTATGATGCGTCTGTTCAGGCTAGTACACCGAAGAGCATGGCGAGTCGGGTAGCGGCCAAGGTGCTAGAGCGTGGAGTGTTGTTGCTCACGACCTCGGTGTTCGAGGTCGTACGATTTATCCCGCCGTTGAACATTTCAAAGGACGACATGGCCAAGGGCATCAAAGCGTTCCAGGAGGCGGTAGAAGAGGTTGTACGTGAAGGCTAAGCAATTTCCAAGCAAATCGTTATTTTTGTACAATAGTATTTTTGTGTAAAGTCAAACTTCGGGGCAATGTGATCAGGATTAACCGAAACGAGCGATTGATAAGATGTCATATGGCTGCGGCTCACATAATAGGCCAGCCCTGAAGGGCTGTGGCATGTGGACTTTGCGACGACGATGCGTTCTGCTATCGGCTTGCTGCTCGCTGTGTTTGGCGTCGTCCAGGGGTATATCCCCGCCCAGGGCACAAACGACACTCAGCAGCTCAACCTGGCCGATGTCTCCAGTCTCAGGCTCAGGTGGCCCAAGGGGCTCTACTCTGACGAGATTTCCTACCAGCTCGCACGCACAAATTCGTCGGGCTATGAGATGGTGGGTGTTACAATTATGTGTTGACTGCCGCTAATACTACGCAGGGTGCTATTGTGCACTTTACGGAAGACGGCCTGACCGAGGGCGACTTTACGCCGACGCCATGGGTTGCTCTTGTACGTGGCGAGATCGTCGCTAGTTGACTTGGCTCACATTTTACTAGATTTCCTGTGACAAAAACGCAACGAATGCGTCCATGGAAGTCGATATCTTCACTGCGGCACGAGACCGGGGCGCCGTTGCTGCTGTACGTGTTGCTCTGCCCGTGCGGCACTCGGTCTGATCCATCCATCACCCCTAGTTGCTGTACAGCACCGAATCCGAGGCGTGCTTGATCAACTACGAATACACCAAGTGCGTCGTTCTTCGCTTCCAGCTTGCCTGTTGCTCATTCCCTTGTAGTCCGGACGACTATGATCAAATCATGGACATCTTTGCGACCAAGAAAAAGTCGTCTGCGAGTAAGCCCCGCTCGGTTCATGCTTATCGTTCAGCCATTCACTCGATTCTATAGGGCTTATCGAGTCGCAGTTTAGTGCTGTCAACGAGACGTATTGGTCATTCAACTCGAAGAAGCTCAACGAGTCCTATCTGTCCGTCATGGAGGCCGTAAACGGTTCAGCTAACCGCTCCCAATCGCCTCCGTTCCTCGTCTCCACACTTACGGCCTACAATGCAACGAGCTCTTCACCCAACAGCAACACAACCGATAACTCGCCCACAGGTTCACCCGACTCCAACGACGGAAAACCCAACACGGGTCTAGCCATGTATGTCGCTTGTTTTGATCAGCTTATCTTTACGTCGCGCTGTAACTAATGCCGCTAGCGGGCCTAGGATCGTCTTGTACGCGATCACGGGCTGCGTCTCGGTTCTGTTTTGCGTGGTCATTCTTAGCGGTGCTATCCGAGCGATCCGTCATCCGGAGCGATATGGTCCTCGAAGTGGTGATCCCAATGTCAACGGGCCAGGTGGCGCCCCTCAGACTCGTGCGGCTGGTCTTGCTCGTGCGGTTTTGGATACGTTCCCGGTTGTCAAATTCGGACGACCTTCGCCGAACACCGAGAGATACAGCAATGATGGGAAATATTATGATTCAAAGGGCGTGGAGATGAATCGTACGAGCGGAGGGTATGAGCAGGACGTTGAGCATGGTGGAGCGGGCGCGACGGTCAGGCTTGTCGATCCTCCCACGGACGGAGAGGCTGTTGCTGGTGGAACACGACGACCGCAACCGACGAGTTCAAATTCAACACCTACGCGCGCCGACGAGATTACTCGTGCAGCGATCGGCGTAGAGACATGCCCGATCTGCATTGTCGACTTTGAAGACGGAGATGACTTGCGTGTGCTGCCGTGCGAAGGTCGCCACAGGTTCCACCGAGACTGCGTCGATCAATGGCTGCTCGACCTCTCGAGTTCTTGCCCGCTCTGTCGCGAGGGTACGCAGCTGTTACCCCTTTGTTCGGTTCTGTCCATTGACCCGCTATTTTTAGACTTTGCTGCGCTCGAAGCCATGGCAGCTGGGAATAGCCCAGAAGAGGCGCCCGTTGAGCACCCCCAAGGGCGGGGAGGCCACAACCCAAATAGATTCTCAAAATATCTTCGGTTTGCACAACGGCATCGACGTGACCGGAGCCGTGGTCAAGACGACCCGAGCGTTCACAACGGGAGCACGGATAACGTGCCTGTGGACCACGAACATGAGACGGGCACTAGCTGGCGGCCGCGTGTTCGCACGGGTTCACATCCGTGATCTGACGGATTGATTGATTGGTTGGTACGACTCGTTTACACTGCACAGACATTTCCCCTCCCCTCTCTCCGTTTCCGTTGTGTATTTAAGTATAGTAGGATGGTGCGATGCGATGGCTTTCTTGAATGTCTCTTCTCTCTCTCCTGTTCTTGTACAGTTGCTACCGTATTGTCGTTGCGTTTGTAATCGTATTCCATTTTCTATGATTCCTGAAAAAACTCTAAAATTGTGAAAACTATGCGACAAAACTATTACTGGTCCTTTTTGAACATCTTTCGGACCTTTTGCAATGACTGACCGACTCCCAACCACAAGCCCAGAATCAACGCAACGTCTACAGTGAGCGCAACAACGGCACCCAACATGAACCTAGGCGCAAACACTTTCCAGACCATCAAATGTCTCCTCAACCATGCAGCTGTAAATGCACTCCCAGCAAGCTCGACGCTCCTGTAGAGCATTACACCCAATGCGGCTCTCAACGTATCACCCACCACACGTTCGTCTCCACCTGGCCCGGGTGAGATATTCCAAATTGCAAAGAGCGGTGCGGCGAGGGCTGAAAGTATAAATGGACCAAACGTATTTAGCGCGACGAGAATGGGCGAGAACGGGTACGTGAGAGTTGGGAAGCCGACAAATGCGGATTTCCATTGAATCGTCGAGAGAACTGCTTGGTGGCCCGTCGTAAAGAATGCGAGATTTCCGAGTAGACAGAGCAATGCGATCGAGCTAAAGTTTGGACCTGGTCGGTCTGGGGACGAGAGACGGTCCATGGCGGATGCGAGGTCTTCGGCTGTTGCTGTTCCAGATGAGAGCCGAGCGAATTCGGCGTGCATCGCTGAGGCGTCTCGTGTGCTGTCTAGCATTTCTAGAGATGCGAGGAGCGATAAGAGGAATAGTCCCAAGACGAGTTGTGCTGCGAGTTGAGAGACGAGATAGACGAGACTGAATCCGAGGAGGAAAAACAAGAGGTACGATGATCCGTACGCGTTTGCGAATCCGAGCACGGCGATGACTGGTTTCCCGTCTGGTCCTGTATCGCGTTTGAGTGAGACGCAGGGAGCAGAGGTATACCAAAGTACGGATCCGCCGACGCATATACCGACTAAAACGATTCGAGCGAGGAGTGTACGCACGAATCGGATGGTGGACGCGCTCGAGTCGCCGCCGAGGATATCGGAGCCTTCGAATCGCTCGAGCATCCACCAGAGTGCGCTTCCGACGAGAGCTGGACGGACGACGGCCGAGGCGAAGACTGGAGCGATACCGCTGTCCGAGCCTGAGATTGAGAGTACGTATCGGACTGCGTTAGGAAGGAACCATGCGGTTGGGAGGGCAAGGATAAGAGCGAGGATAGGCGCAGCTGATTGACCGGCCGATGTGTAAAACGTCACGAGACAGTATGGCTGTTGTTCCTCTCTGCACACTGTGCTCGACGCTATTAACCTAACGCATATGGCCGCAAGAACACCGAACCCGAGGATCCGTTTTCGAAGATGTGAAGTCGGAGCGTTGAGCCCAGAAAACACGAGTGGTACGAGAAGTGTCATGAAGAGGTAAAGCACCACCCTGTCTTCCCACATCACAAACGAGTTGGACGCGAATCCTGCAGCGTGCATGACCAAGACGATTGCTCCCAAGGTAATTTTTTGACTGTGCGGAGCAAGGAGTTCTGGTCCTAGGAGTTTGAGGACTGTTGCAGCTGATGCCAGGCTTGCTCCGCCGATTCCTGCGTCAAAAGTGGATAAAGGCAGGGAGTGGGGAAATACTTTTGAAACCCAGAGCAAGGCGATGCCAAGCCCAAGACCTACGCCACCTCCAATAGCTCCTTTTTGGACAGTGTCCCAGACAAAAGACTCCCAGTCATTTGGATGGGCAACGACAGTACGGTACATGGTCCAGATGCTCGGCGCCGAGATAGCAAGCACCAAGAGACCAAGACTCATGCGAACGACATTGAACTGTGCCCACAATTCCCGACAATGCTTCAGCGCAAGCCGGGTGAAATGCGACTGATGGATGATTCTGCCAACGAGTTCTGGAGCAAATTCTGTCATTTCAAACGCATGTTGGAGTTCGTTCCATACTGGTTCGAGTTCTCCGCTCGACGTGCCCCGACGGTATTCGTGAAGATAACGGTTCACTTGGTCGGCGTTCAAGGCCATAGCTTTTCCCAAGGCAACTTCGCCGTTGGAAAGTTCAAACCCAAAGGCGTCGTGTATCACGGTACCTAGGTTGTTCAGCGGGATAGGAAGGCCGAGAAGCAGAGCAAGTGTTGGCACCAGATCAATTTGCTGAACCGAAGGGAACGGCTTTTCGTAACCGGGGAACGTAACCTTTGGATAGTATCCGCCCGCAGCAAGGTCCTGGGCTGGCGAAGAGGGTGATGTCAATGCGTGACCTTTGCTATATAGCCAAAGAGCTGAGCTCGTCTCAAGTTCTCCATCGCCTCCATGGTCGCCCCGCTTGTCCATCCCGTGATCGCCGAGCACAACGAGTAGAGTATCATCGTCGAGAAGTTCTACGACACGCGTCAAAACCTGATTCATCTCCTGCAGCTTGGTCTTCATAGTAGGATGAGATGGACCCAGTCTATGACCGACATGATCAACACCGAGGAAATGTCCAATTATGACGTCCCAATCTTTCCCTCCGTTTTGAAGAAGTGGAAATATGTGCTGTATAACGCCTTGATCTACACTGTGCAAGTCTTCGACATTGAACGAGTCAAAAGGATACGACTGGTTGAACGCGTTGGGGAATACGGTTTCCCACGTGTCGTCGCCCATAAAAGCCGTGCGCATACCAGCACGTTGCATTTGTAAAATCAAAGAGTCTTCCACAATAGCCGATCCCCCAAAGTTTGAACCAATATCAACAAAAGTGGGGAGTGAGCCGGTAGTAATGCCTTTGATACGCTGGAGAGTTGCTGTCGGTGGATCTGAATGCGCGTTGAAAATGAAGGACCGATCTGGTTTAGATGCGGTGATTTGAGCTGGGAGTGTGAGCACATTATGGTGGTATGGGTCGACAGGTGAGGGAGGTGTAGGTGCGATAAAGTCGAAGCGTAGAGAATCGATTATGATGATTACAGCCTTTTTATGGACCGCTGATCCTAGCGTGCAGTCGCGACAGTCGTTGGTTGCATCCAAAGCAATTCGAGAAAGTAAAAACCCTCGAGTAAAAAGCGAAAGACCAGCGAGATGTAGCACGAGTATGTAACCGAGCGCAAGTATAGCAACCCCTAGCTTTGAAAGGGGCAAAGATAGCGGTTTTTTGGAAGACGTTGTGCTGGGCTGAACCATGGTAAGAGCGTCTGAAACGTATTTCTAGTGCAGAAGTGTGTAAAACTGTGTGCTAGATAAGCATACAATGGGTCTCACCTAGCTGTTTTTCACTATTCCTATGATATGATTATTTTTTCGTACACATAACCACTAGACAATGTCCCAACTAAAAGCTAGCTAGATTGTGTCGTGGCAGTCTGATACTGCAACACGTCTCATATGAGCTAGAGAGTTGTCATGAAGCAAAGGAAACGCTCACATTATAGTATTTACTCAAACTTTGATATATTAATACGACGTGTACCTTCAACTAGTGCTTGAACGTCAGGGGTATAGTTGTAGGTGGTCGTACACGATGAGAACACTTGGCGCCCAGCTAGCACTAAAAGTCCCAGGCCTGCCGCGGATCACGTGGCCTTGCAGCCCCTGAAATTGCCTCGGCTCCGAAGCCCCTAAACGTTCGCCTTGTTTTCGACCACCACTACAGTTCTCACTCGTTCTACAAACTTCACTTACTATACGCTCTTTTAATATTTTAATTACCCTACAAAGCTTTATCAATGGTCTCTATTCGTAACCTTATGAGCCTATCCCTATTTGCTATGCCACTTCTTGTCCACGGTCGTTTCACTTCGACATTTCCCAACGCAACTACGACCATCAAAGGAGACTCAGAAGTTGTCCTCCGATGGTCTTACATACCAGAGAACAATACAGCTGATGTTTTCGAGTCACAGAGGGCTCTTTGTGATCTGATGTGGGGCGATTCAGGGGTATGTCTATTACCCTCCCAAGGTGATGCAGAAGAAGACTCATTTCGTTGACGTCTAGTATCGCGTAGCTTTGCTCGCCCAAAATGCAGACCCTTTCGATAACGAGCTCAAGGTCTTTGTTAGGGCGGATTATGGTTTCAACAGTTCTCAGTAGTCAGTGTCTGCATTTTCCTGTCATAGAACTGAGCCCTCACATCTCATTTAGTTATATTCGTTACCGCTCGAACGACCAGAAAGGGATGATATATTCGGACCGTTTTACCCTGGCAAACATGGATGGCCCAGACCTCAGCTTGGCTACTATGTCTCATGGATCGGGAGGTGTAGTAGCCGGAGCGAGCCAAGCCCAAGCTAGCTCTTCCCACCATATCACAAGCTCGACGCTCTCTGGGAGCTCGGCTCCGACTCAAAGGACTTCTAGTCTAGGAGTGAATAGCGTCCCAAGTGGATTCCCTCAAGTCGACCAACCTGTTGGTCC
>JAYRCO010000213.1:0-38470 GCA_037042815.1 Ceratobasidium papillatum | reverse complement strand
CCGCCCGATTGGTTATATACGAGCGACTTGAGGGCCGGTCTTGAGGTACCGCTGACGTCAGCGGCCGCTAAATAAGATTAACAGTTTGTATGCGCGCAACACGCCTAAAACCACGTTGATATCTCATCTTCTTCCCCCGGGCATTTATCAGGGAAACACGTCAAATTACATCAGAACTACGGGAATACAGTGAAATTTGCCAAAATCATAAATGTTCGTCGAGTACGCATGTAAAACCAAGGGGCCATAAACAACACAGAAGTCTACCCCATATCTAACAGCCTATCGCCTGGCGTACATCAAACTTGGCGAGTGGCACAGTTGGAATAGCATCGGGTGGAGTCGCAGGCAGAGAACCTTCCGAAACTTCACTCGCGCTAGTATCCGTTCTAACTAGCAGAGGAGTAGGAAACACCGCAGAAGGAACAGCTCGTCTCAAAGCCTGCTCAATATCCGCAATCAAATCATCCGCGTCCTCTACTCCTACGCTAAGCCGGACAAGATTAGGGGTAATACCCAACGCCATCCTCTGGGCCTCTGGAACCGACTCGTGCGTCATACTAGCCGGAATCTCACCGAGACTCTCCACACCGCCTAGACTGAGCGCCAGAGTAAAGTACTGGCTGTACTCCAAGAATGCCTCAGCCGCATCAAACCCACCCGCAATCCTGAAACTGATCATCCCTCCGAATGGTATACCAGACGCTGTATCCTTCTTCGAAAGGCCATCAACAAACTTTTTCGCGTTGGGCGATAGCTGTCGAGCCGCAAGAGCATGCAACGGATGAGACGCCAGGCCAGGATACGTAACACTTTCTACAGCAGACTCGGGGCCCGCAATAGACTCGAGGTACGCAGCAATCTTGAGGGCATTACGTCCATGAGCTTGCATACGTAGATGTAACGTCTTGGCACCTCGATGAGCGAGCCAGCAGTCATGCGGACTAGGAACAGATCCGCTAGCACTCTGGAGGAACCGAACACGTTCGGCATACGCGGCAGCGCAAGAGCTGGAAGGTGATGAAGGGAAAATGAGCGCGCCCATGAGGACGTCCGAGTGGCCGTTGATGTACTTTGTGAGGCTGTGCATGACCACATCGGCGCCTAGTACCAGAGGAGAACAGTAGAAAGGCGATAGGAAGGTATTATCGACGAGAACGAGTGGGCTGGACGGATGAGCACGAGCCAGGCGAGATATGCGACGAACATCAACGAGCCGTAGTGTGGGGTTAGTCGGAGTCTCGATCCAGATAAGCTGTTCGGAGCAAATAAATTAAAAGATAAAGAAATACGAATAGGAAGTGCGATTACCTTGGTGTTATCACGGAACGAGGCTGTTATCTCTTCGTCGGAAGCCTTTTCCAAATCCACAAACGTTGTTTCAAGACCCTGGTTCACGTTTGCAACACGAGTCATGTATCTAAATAGTTTGATAAGTGTATTGCTTGACGTCAAGATAAGTTATCAATACGTACTTGAATGTACCACCATAGACGTCATTAACGCTAACAATGTGGGCGTTGGGACCCAAAGCTTGCAATGCAGTCGCCGTACAGGCTGATCCGGAGGAGAATGCAACGGCATCACCCCCACCAACTTCAAGGGATGCAAGAAGGCGCTCGAGTTGGTCTCGGTTGGGGTTGCCGCAGCGAGAGTACTCGTATCCCTATTGATATAAGAGTCAGCAATGAGGCCGAGAGTCGTTAAAAGGCTATCTTACCTTGTTCTTCCCGACGCCGCATTGAGCGTACGTCGTGCTGAGAGAAATAGGGGCAATGACAGCTCCGGTTTCAGCATTGGCCTCGGCCCCAACGTGAATGGCCCGAGTCCCAAAAGCGGCGGTCGAGTGGTCGTGAGTGGACATAGTAGGGGTGAGAGGTAGAAGATAGAAGAGAAGAGTGAAGAGACGGAACTCATTTAGGTAGACATTTTATACAACGGCCAAGCACCGCTCCCCAACAAAGAAATTCGGAATTCGAAATTCGAAATGAAATAAATCTATCGCGTTCAGGCCAATTTACGATGACCGGCGACCATGTTTGTTATCAACCTTCCATGCCGCGGCGATCAAGTGATAAGTCTCCGCGAGCTCGTACCGGGCGGAGCATCCCACCTGATCTTTTTGACGTCTACTCGCAAGCCCCGTCCCGAAACTTGTGACCTAGGGTCAAAGGCCAGCAAACAGATATGGTCAAGGCTTTGGGCGTTCTCTTACCCCGCATGATGCTGCACCACGAGTTCGTGAACCCCGCATTTTCAAGGGGCGGCAACTTTGCCTCGGGTTACGTTAAGACCACGTCCATCTAGAAATTAATGATGCTCTCGACCAAAAGTGTGATGTGACTAGCCGCGCGTGGTTCAGTCACCAGATCGTTCCATGCCGGAGCTTGGTACTCACCTGGAGGTCGTCGATCAATTAGAACGTGTCCAAAAGACCTATTTCGCAGTGGCGCTTGAAGGGCTTCACTTGGGGCTCGGAAAATACGGTAGAGAATAGCATGTCGTGTTTCATGGTTGCACCACCTGACCAGACAAAAAGGACGGGGAACAATAATGAATCTATTTATCCTAAGTATCCGTCGGTTCCATCCTGAGGTGGGATGTCCAGAGCGCTGCGACAATTTCAGCCAACTCGGTACCAGTAGGATCCAAGCAGCGCATTCATAGAGTGATCTGTCGATATGGAGGTTGCAGATGCGCATGGTGTCGCTGACAGGAAATATTATATTGGAGGTTCGTCCATAATCATATATAGCTCTTTGAAGTGCTTACGTGAATCTTCAAGTCTGAAAATGACCATAATTCTACAGGTTAAGGTCCATCACTAGTATCCTCAAACTTACAGCTGTACGTCCTACGTAGAGGGTGATGGAAGGCGTTGGGTAGTTGTTGATTATATTGCTTATTTTAGCTTTAATCGTCGAGCCTACTATATGCGTCACGTCTTTCACGCTGCCCAGCATAAAGTTGTCGATCCTATGTAATTTATTCACGAGAATGAGTACTACATTCAGCACTCAAGATTTACCAGCCAGTGCTAGTAGCGGAGAAACCCGACGAAGCTGCGGCAGCGGTGCGCATATTGACAGCAGGAGGGACGCTCACGTCTACTCCCTAATCATAAAAAAATGAATTTTTTTCCCGTCCACAAGGTGAAACTGAACTTACCACCACAACCACCCCTCGATTCACTACCATTCCATCCACCACGCGAGGATCTATTGAAGCTCGAAGTCCCCAACCGTCTAATCCCAAGTTCACGTCCGGCACAGGACGCAAGAAGGCGCGCTCATGCTGTATGCCTTCGTCCCTAGGTTCAGATGCATCCCCGGCTCGACCTTTTCCTTTTCCCTTGGCTGCCTTTGCGGTTTCTTCAGCAAACCGCTCCCGTCGCCGCTCCTTTAGCCATTCGACTCGGTCTAGCCCTTGGACTATAACAGAACTATGATCGCTTGGGTGGGTAGCAAGGTCGGTGTTCACTGAGTTAGGCGGATAGTTGGTTTGTGATGCTTCTTGCGGGGTTTCTTGCTTTGATTTTTTCCAGAATCGTAGTCCAGATGAAGACGAAGACGCAACCGGACCAAGGTGCTTAAAGCAACCACAAGTCGAGTATAGGCTCTTTTGGCGCTCTTTCCATATTTCCGCTTCCTCATTGAATGCTAAGCCTGTGAGTGTAATTCAGTATATAGAATTGAAATGAGTCACGATAATCGAGCAACTCACTAGCTTTCCCTTCTTCGATAAGATCATCATGCGGCAACACTCGACCTAAGAACTTCATTGTCGCCTCACGATACGCATGTGGGCGTAACATCATGGTGTGCCAAACCAGATCAACATCGAGGGTGGGAACCATCGGTCGCTTTGACGAACCCCGAGTAGCGACGTCCAGGAAGGCATGGAAGCGATCGAGAGCAAGTATCAGCGGTTCAGCATCTTGGTCAAAGATCCCGGGAGTGAGGTATTCTAGTTGATGCAGGACCGAGGTAAATACTGAAAGTCGATTGGTGGCTTCGACAGCAGGAAAAGATTCGGGGAATGGAACGGAGTATGCTGCAAGCAGAGAAGGAACACTGATTTACATACGCATCAGCTGAACTACCCTATCAACAATTATCAAGGGACATACCGGGCTTTACCAAAACGTGGCAATGCAGTCCCGGGTATTGGCGCTTCGAACTCCTTCTCTAATCGCCTCGAAACCTCTTGCATGCTCCATCTCAACGACTCTGCTAATTCCGTGGCAGTTTTCACGTTTGGAAACGCCGTTAAAATATCCTCAGTTAGCTGGCGGCCTCGCAGGGCGTCGGGGCTTCCCGAGGAATTCATCAGTGTGCCACTAGGTTTGATGATCAGATCGACACATCGAGGTATGAATTTGAAATAACTTACCCTAATGTCGCCTCGGTGCTTCGCAAGCACAAAACAATATCATCTGCAAACCGCTTCGTACACAATGCGTCCCATGTAATCGGGAACTCGCATCCAGAACCATCACATGGAGCCAAGAACTGACGTTGTGCGAATCCTCGCAGTTTGTTGGAGACGTCGGGTGTGCACACCCAACTTATCTCGTTGATATGGCTGCACGATGGACATACAACTTTGATGATATCGGCGTCTGGAGTTGTGTTGAATGGGAGTCCGAAACAGTCACCGGTTGTACGTTGCCAGAAGTGGTATTGCTCCTCGGTAGGCAGCACTTCCAGCGTTTCCAGATCAATCTGAGACGACTGGAAGAGTGGTTAGACAACTGTGGTTTGAAAGAAAATATGGAGCCTTACGATTTTGTATAGTGGAAATTCGGGTATCTTGTCCAGTACCGGGTGGATTCGAGATACGTCCTCATGGTATTGGATCGGGTTGAGTACTGCTCAAAGCAATTAGTCTACAGGTCTACAGGGATGGACCAAAGGAATCATACGTACAATATGTATACCAAACAAGTAACACATCCAAAGGTGGTATCTCTTCGTGCCACAAACTCGTCCTCTCCGGACGAGCGTTCAAGACCTTTGCCACCCACAAATCAAATCGTTCCCTTGCGCGTTCCAAGAAAAGCGGCCACTTTGCCTCGGCGCGCAATGGTGGTAGTTTCTTCTGTACGTCTACCACATCTGCCTCCTCGCATTTTTGTTTAAGTTGTTCAAACGCCCCAAGTAGAAGCAAATGCGGCTTGATTTCGGCGATTGTTACGAGAGGGAGAGTAGATAATTTCCCAATGTTGTACAGTTTAGATGGGGTAGTGGTATCGTATCCTGGAACTACGTCGGCATCGAAAGCGGGTGGATCTGATGCAGCTGCCCACCGAGGTGGGTCATCAGGTGCATTTGGTGCATCATTGCCATGTTCGTAAGGCGGAGGAAGAGAATTGTTATTGATGAATGACATTAGTAGTTCGAGTTCTCCTCAGATCAGCAGCGAGAGTGAGATGGATTCTAGAGACTGGCGATCGTCGTCAGAAGCAGGTTTAACTAGATCAGCTGCTGAGAGACCGGGTCAAGTCCGACAAGTGACCGAGGCATAAAAACGAACATATGTGATAAGTTTATAGATAGTACTAATTTTAGTCATTTGATAATGTGTCGAAAATTGTCAAACCAGCGCGGCAAGATAATGTAATGCGAGGGTAGGTTTGCAGATGAAGGAGGCGAGGTAGCGCGGGAAGTAGTGACGTAACCATTTACCACACATAGCCAAACAGTATATCGTGGACGCCAAAACTCGGACAATCAACTGAAAGGGACCATTGCCGAAATCTCGAATGAGCTGGTGCAGATTTACCCAAAGATCTTGCGTACTGCTTTATCACCAGTCAATTGAAAACTTGATGTATATTGTGCTCGTGTTGAGGCTGATGCGCGACGATTACATTTAGCAGTGATCATGTGTTTGATCCATTGATCCAACATTAAAAACTAAGCTAGATCGTTGAAAAGAACATCAAGTACAACAATGAGATAGCCGCTAAGGGCAAACAAGGAAAAAATTAAAGTCAACGACAGACACAGAATAATCTGAGCACAAGCTCCAGAAAAGCTCCCCCAATCATGCTCCTCGATTACTCAACAAGCTCTATATTCGTCAAGTGAGGACAACTACGTCTGCCAAGCTTATCGCAAGGTGAAGACTCGAGTGTCACATCACGACAATAAATATAAATAGGAATAAGAGGCAAGCGGGACAATCCGCGTTGTCCTCCGAGTTCAACCACCCACATTCCCCCATGTCGCGTTTTGACATTTCAGAATGGTGCATGTGGAGGGCGGCAAGCAGCCGCGTGAGCAGGAAAGAGACATGAAAGACAAATGATCCAAAGATCAGTGCCAAATACGCGTACTAGACGCACAAGGAGCTGGTCGAGCCTATCGATCCCAGACCAACCTGGGTAGGCTGTGGGTAGGTACAACCGGGTCTAGCAGTGGTGCATTAGTTGAAAAGCTTTCGATCAGCTAAGCGAGGGGGGAACTTGCCTGTCATCGAACGTGAATTACCGCCTGCGTCGTGCTGGGAGTTATAAACTCACTGCTTTAGGGCTGGTATACCATGATGTCACTTTTAGCACAGGGAGCTGGTACGCCACCTCTGAAGCATTTGTGGGTCGGGAGTGGACTACCACCAGACTACCTGGGGGCCTCAATCCTTCAACTTTAGAGAAGTTGGCGCGTAGATAGTGGCGTGCCATGGTGGGAGTACTTATGTGTACAACACTAGGATGATCAAGTGAACACGCATACAGCTACACCTAGCTATAGTTGATAAATGCTCTAACAACGTTCACACACCCTACTCGAGATGATAGTCACCCAAATATAACAGCCAAAGAGATCTCTAATAGTTGTATTGTGAGATCCGCAATACTTCTGTGTCGCTCAGAGTAGTTACAGTAGTTTAGACCATCGTTAGCGTTATGAGCCCAGCGACTGGAGTATCCGATTTTTATCTCTCCTTTTTCCCTTCTTCGTTCCGTATGTGCAAGAGTAGAAGTAGTAACGTGAGGCCTGGCCTCGGCACGACTATAAAATACACGATTGAAAAAACAACAACTTCTGTGTCGATCTAGGCTACTATTAAGAATGCCGTACGATTCGACGTTGCTGGCGAATTGTTAGATTTAATATTGTCACCTTGGGATGTTACTTATTGAGCGATATATAGAGCTGTATCTCTATTCATACCAAGGGCTCGGTCTATATTTGGTCTCGACTCTCGAGTCGCGACGAGTCGATCAGGGTGACAAACAGAGGCAAAGCTAAGGATCACATGATCGCGTATCATCGCGCTTGTCTCACGTGCTTCCCTCCACCACCCATGCGACGCCGTGCTCTCTCCCAAACCTGGACTCTATCTCGTATTCATCGCCTGCTACGGCCTCTACGAACTAAAGTATCTGCACTTGCCGCCACACTCCGAAAAGAGAAGCAATGTCGACTTGCTGCTAATTTGACAGCAACAACAGCCCCTACTCCCACCCCAACACGTCTCCGACCTCCTCTACGACGCACCTACCAGACTCGGAAGCGAAAACGAGGAGATGAAGCCGGGTCTGACGAAGATGGTCAATATTTGCCGAAACCTGTGAGGGTATCCAAGCCGAAGCATAAATCGATCGACAAACAGGAGAGGAAGTGGTCGCCGGATGTTGTTGAGCGAGTTGGAGCGGTTGTTGACGCTTTCCGAGTGCTGGCGGACGTTGTGTACGATGAGCAGGTTGAGGCAGATGGCGTGGGGGGTAGTAGCGTCTTGAGCCTACGCGATATGTGCGTCCGAGCTGTAGCAGAGGACATTGAGCCTTCAGCGATTGCCGCAGTGGCGGAGGAATGTGGGAGTGACGACGACGGGGAACTAGTGGACGCTACGAAAGTCGTGGACGAGAGATTCGAAGAAATTCCCGAGCATCTACGTCGGTGAGTACCCGCCTTATTGTTTTGGACCACAAGGTTACTCATCCGATCTACAGCGTGGCGATCATCCCTTACGCGCTCTCGATGATCAAACAGCACATTGACACCATCTCGCCTCTCCCTCAACTATGGAACCATATTCTTGCTATATGTCTCTCGTCTTCTGCCGCGTCTTCCACCTCCAGTACAGCCGATGTCTTGCAAGTATGCTCCAACCTTTTCTTGGCCTCGCTCCGTCAACCACGATCCAACTCGCGTGGTCTTGCCTCAGTGTACCGAAACGTCGTCGGTTCTGGCCCAGACAAAATACCACCCGAGCTGTTCTGCAGGACCATACTATCTGAACTTGTACCATTATCTTATGCACTCGAAGACGACTATACGCTACCAGCAGACTTTTTGGCCCAGTTCACTCAACCGCCTGGTAGCAGTATGATTCGATCGCCCATGAAAACCCCATTGCGACTCACCAGGGGTCGCACAGTTCCACCCACACCCCCTACGTATGACCCATTCTCCAACCTCTCAGACGATCCGACAGGCGCACTCTTTCCGATTCGTGCAGTCCTATCCCGACCTGTTGCACATCTCGTAGCGGAACTCGGACCCGCGGAGCTCTTGGCGTTTGTCGAAACCACAGCGGTTGCACTACTCAAATGGGTTGAATCGGATGAGATGGTTACCGGGTCGAGGTTACGTGAACACCGAGCTGATGCATTGTTCTCCGGGTCGCAGAAGAAGATGAGCGACGTGAGGTCATTGGCACCTCGAGTTTGTGCACGAATAGCTGATTGGACGGCTATGGCTCTGACGGACGTTTGGAATCGGTCTACTGAGCGAGGGACAAACTTGGATATGCTCAGCAGAGCAGCGTTGGCGATTGGGCGAGTCGTAGATGCTGTTGGGAGTCGAGATAGCGGGCGGACGGTATGGGTCGACGTCGGTGATCCGTTTTGTGCGCTGGCGTGCGTATGCATCGCCATGGAACCCATCAACTCCGGTGCTTCAAGCTTCGATGCAACTCTAAGCCGACTTGCCCTAACAGCTCGCAACTGCGGTATTCTCGCCGGAACACTAGCTCCATTGGACGATCATGACTCGATGCGCGTCCTCAAGACCTACATTCAAGCACTCACTCGGGCCCAATGTCCACACTTTGCAGCAACCCTTGTTCAGCTCGTACTCCACGAGCAAGGGGAAGTCGATACCGAAGTTGAAGAGCTGTTGGAGGACGCCGAAGCTCGCTGGGACGCTCTCGAGAGTGAAAAGGGAGATAATTGGCGATGGGCTCGAGGAAAGTGGCGGTGGGACGAGATCACGAATACGTGGGTGGAGAGTAGCAAGACTCCAGCTGGTTTGGAGTATGTACCTCGGGCCACGAAGAAGATGGCGAAGAAGGGGAAGAAGGCGGACGTGATCATGGTGTCGTCGGATACGGAGGGCGGTCAGCCTATGGACGAAGATGAAGACGAGGATGAGGAAGATGACGTGTTCGCCGCGATCCCTGCTGCAACTAAATATGCTATGCCAGGTCGTAATCGACCGCAAGGTGTCTCACATCCTAGGCCGCGGCCTCGACCTCGAATGAGCAGGATGGGCTACAATTCTTCGGATGCAGAAAGCGACACCTCGTTTTCGGATGCGACTGTCAAGCCCAAAGTACACCGACAAGCTAGCTTCTTGGTGACCGATTCACATGGCGAAGAGGACGATGCAGAGTACGAATCGAGCGCAGCCTCGAGTTCAGACTCGGATTCAGATTCGGACTCGAGCGACTTTGACTGGGAGCAGTACAATGGAAGGTATCATCCTCACGATCGAGTATCTGGAGCTGGCGTTCCGAAGGTATCCCAACCGGTTGCTTCCAGGTTCAAGGAGATAACTAGAGTCGTAACACGCAAGAAGCTCGAGCGTAGAACAATACCAGTACCTCAACCTGCGCCGAAACCGGCTCGCGTGGTTTCGGCGCCGGTTACCGTTACCGTTTCCGCTCCGGCTCGTGTATGCGCACCATCAAAGCGAACACGCCTCGTCGTTGAGCTTCCTCTGCTTAAGAAACGTCCGAGTTCATTGTCGAACCCGATCAAGCCGCGCGTGTTGGGTAATCACAACTCCAACGCACCTCCCAAACCTCGTCGATCGTCAGAACACGTCAAACAAACTCTCACCCCGACACTTTCTCCACTCTGCCGACAGTTTTCGAGCATGAGTTCGGACGATGATCGAGAGATCATCGATGTGGATGAAGTGGTGGAGGGTACGGAGAACGAAGATGAAGATGAAAGACAGCCAAGGATGGACATGCCATCGTCGGATGATATGGATTTATTTCAGATCGTAACGCCTGCGCCGCGTCGAGTTAGGTCGATCGGCGGACGCGGTTGACTACTAACTAATTTCATGATGTATATTGTATCGATAGTATCTTGAATCGAGATATAGCTGCTTACCATCTTAGTCATATGATATGGACAACGAGAACAGCAATCGACGAAACAATGGTGTGCCTCAGCCGGGCATCGGCAACTTTGAGCCCGCTACGCTGGCGTCGGGACCAACATCGTAGGCCTGGAAGCCTTTGTAGAGTTTTCTGTGGTGGTTGCGTGTGTACCGGTTAGCTCCGGTATGGTTTCAAATACACCGCATGGTCCCGGCGACGGCTTTTGAGGTCGGCAGATCCTGCCCAATTTATACAGGCGACTTAGATTCGGTACCGCTCAAGGCATATATATGAACCCAGGCTGGAAATGGTTTCGCATGGAATATAACCATCTCGTATACACGCGCCAGGAAATCGATTGGGTTCGACACAAGAAGCTCCGAAAATAAGCAATTTACCCCGCTTATAAATTCGGTGGAGTCCATTTATGATCGCGGTATCTACTGTATACTGTTGTCTATTAAATACGTTATTGTTTTCTCTCTGAATACTTACTATGACTTCGACTAGCAACAGCCACTCTGAGCTTGGTAGTTCCCTTGCTACGAACTACAATCCTGGTGTCTTGGACAGGAAGCCAAGTTCCGTCAAACTGTCTCCTTCAATTTTGCCTTCCGGGAGCACAGTTACATTTAAAAGCTCAACGTTCTTCTCTCATAATCCAGCTCAAAATTTACCGTTGCCAGACGAAGTTTTCGCTGAGGCTCGCCGCAGGAAACCTGATGCTCTGGAGAGCTTGATTAGCCCACCACCTGTTCACTATCCGAATCTTGGTCTTACCGTTAAATATGGTAATAGCGTCCCGGTATCTTTTCGGCAACGCCGTTCCTGTGCCAGAAGTCTATGGCTGGACAACTGACGGGAACGTCACCTTTATATATATGGAGCACATTGAAGGGATGGCGTTGGGCGATAATTGGGAAGACATGTCAGAAGACGAGCGGCAAGATATTTGTAGTCAGCTACGCCAAATCATTAAGCGCTTTCGCTCTCTTGAACAAGAGCCTGGGGATTGCTTTGTTGGTGAGCTACACGCTACTACCAACCTAAACTCATTGTTCAAATGATGCTATTGCTTGTTCCAGGCAACATTGCAGGACAGCCTTTACGCGATGTGGTTTTCACCGACACTGCCTCGCCACCTGTCGGGCCTTTACCGACGGTTAAGGATTTTCACGACCTTTTCGTAAAACTTCCATATCCAGACGAAGTGGATGCAAATGATCCCATTCACCCCTTGCGATATCATCTACCAGATGATGTACCTATAGTTTTCACGCACGGAGACCTTCATGGAGGCAACATCATGATATCGTCGCGCTTGGACACCTCCGGGTTTCAGATCGTTTCTATCATTGACTGGTGCCAGGCTGGTTGGCTCCCCAGCTACTGGGATTATTGTAAAGCCCGGTGGACCACGTACCGAGGCGAAGAGTGGGAAGCTAAGTACCTAGCCCTGTTCTTGGATCCGTATAGTGGTTATGACTATTGGGACTATTTCATTCTCAAAATGGGTATATAATTATGTAGATAGTATTTGTTGACTTGCTGCGCGGCTGAGAATACACTTGGTTGTGGCTCGGGGAGCATAAGCCGAATAGAGATGTACCAAAGCTTGAGATACTTAGCTTAGCCCAAGACCAAGACGCATCGACAAACTAGCCTCGGGATATATAACATGTAAGTTATCATCTCGATTGAGCACGAGCTTGACTCCAATTTAAATTCGAACGGCGGTTACCAGGTTTAGTTGCAAGAGATGAATCCCTCTCATTGCTCGTTCGCCAAACGGCTTGGAATGGGTTTGAACGCTAAATTCGCACACAAGACGATCACAGTTCCAACCTCGCCCTCCACATTGATTCTCGCCCACTACGCGAGACAAGTACAAGTCCTACACATCCTCCTCTTTCTCAATGTCTATATTGAATAGCTCTTGAATATCGAGTGAGGTCCCATAGCTGCGAATGAAGGGGTGGGAGGTGGATAGAAGATAGGTAGAGGGGAGAGGCAGCTGGGAATGGATCTCCCTGCTAAATGATATGCTACGCCGCTCTCGGTCTGTTTGATGTATGCGGCTAGTTTGACATTTTATTATGATACTACAGATATTCTGGCTCCCTAGATACTATCACTAAATCACGGTTGTGGCTGAAAACTCGGGTGACGAGGTGGAAATGAGAACGATAGATCATGACAAAGGTCGTTCTCTCCACATCCTGCGTGTCGTCGATTCACCTGCCTGTCAGGCCTGCGGCGAGGCCCAGGAGACGGCCAAGTATTTCGTGCTCCAATGCCCGAAGTCCGCTGTCATCCGACAGCACGTCTTGGCCTCCAGTGGTTTCCGCCAATAGAGCGACACTCACCGATGTATCTTGCCGGCATAATCCCTTTTTTTTCGCTGATCACTTTCACCGCTTGTCCCATCAGCTCACTCGTCTCCACCTTCTGCATGTACGTTTGTGTATGCGCTATGACCTCTCCAAGTCGATCCCAATCGCCCAGCCGCACGTCCTGCATTCCCTGGTCGACGTTCAGCCGAAAATACACGTTTGGTGCTCCTCGGAAACGCCTCGCCATCGTCTGCGCCATCTGCTCATTGTCTGTTGCAATATCTCGCATCGCGACAATCACATTTGCAGGAAGCACTCGGCAGACAAAAATACACAGAGCTCTCCTGGATGTACGCGCATCGGCTGCCGCAAAAGAACCTGTGGTTATATAACAGAATAGACATTTTGTGCCAATAATACAAAATCCGGGCGGTTTCCCCGCAAGGTACAGTACCAAAAATTTGGCGCACCAATCAGCTGGGGTCAACCTTTTTTCATAGTCTCCATCCAAACAGCATAATATGGTTGGATTAGGGTGTTTCAAGGGTACACATTCAACACTTGACAATGAAAAACATATCTCGATACCCTAAACCGCTTCAAGGTCAATCTTATAACCTTCCTTGATAAGGTTGTTTATCCCATCTGCTAAAGTCGTCCTAAAGTACAGCAATGTTTCCCAACGAGACTCGCTTGCATATTCAGCGTGTTCTCTCAAGGCTTGTTGCTTGACGGCGTCAGGTTTCCCTGCATTGCGGTGTCGAAATCTAGAGTCTTGTATGCTTGGATCTTGAGTCATGGGCTCAATAGGAGAGTTGTTTGCGGGATATAGAAAACGAGAGAAGAACCTTGCCATATCTTCAATCACCGGAGCGAGCGTTGTCGACCATGAATTTCCGAAGCTTTTGATGTCCTGTACAAATTTCGTGTACCCCATGATTGCACTAAGCTTGAAATCACCAACTGCAATCAGGTCTGGCTGTGACAGTGCTTTGGCAAACCGTTGAGCAGTTTCTGTAATCTCACCGGGATTCTCGTGGATTACAATCCATACAAGAACCCACATGAGGGACTCAATATCGTGAATAAAAGTGCGGACCACAGGAGCCTGCTTATCACTGGGGCCAAGGAGTAACTGAGCGGAGATGAATGCTGGCGTGCCCTAAATATTGGAGCTCAGCAATCGCGCAGGCAGCCAGGAAATACTGAAAACACACTTACAGTTCGGTCACAGTGAACCTCTTCTGATTGTCGCTTCTCTTTTACTGCATATTCTGCATCACATACAACAGAATACGGTCCTCGCTGAAGATATTCAACAAGCTCCTGGCGTTTAGTTAGCTGCCTAAAATTTTAGCTGAGTCAGTACGGCAACAGCATCAAATTCCAAGACTGACCCATCTGTCGTAGCTGCATCAGCCGAGGTCGAGTCTTTATCAGGTAGTGGCTTGGACGAAAGGGAGTCCCACACAATATCCCCTAGGGATCCTACAACTGACGCATTCCAGTCATAGTTTGTGCCAAGGTAGTGCGTTCTTGGATTGACAAGCAAAATGTTGTAAGCGCTGATATCGCAGTGAACCATGCCTGCTTCGGCGAACGCTGCAATACCTGAAGAAAGGGTTAACCACAACAGCCACAAGGAGTATGAGAAGACACTCACCCAGAAGTGCATCATGTATTGCATACAGGACGTGCAAAGGATTTTGTGCCTCAAACAATGATCTGCCTTTGGGCATCAGGAGATCGCTCACAACCCGAACTTCTCTAGGTATCATGGTAGATGTGGGCGGTTCAGGTCTATCTGAAACGCCTGACTGCAATATGACACTGTTAGAACGCCCAGAGACGCTAGCTTGTGATTTCATTGCTTCGACCACGATAGATTGGTTCACAGACGAAGTAAGCCAATTGGTTTTGTTGGAGGTTGGCGTTGCATTATTTGAGCTTTTGGCAGACATGGCAGTGTCTGGGACCTTGGTAGGGATGAAGAAAGACGACGCAGGGCTATGTTTGAGCGAATTGGTATCCTGAACAGCTGTCGTATGAACACCATCTCGAAACTCGATGACTTGACACACGCCAAATACGCCAGTGAACCGCCCCAAAGTAGTTCCTTCATCAGCTCGTTCACTGATGCGCCAGATTCTTTTATGTACGATCTCCTGATTCAAGAATTGCTCAGCCTGGGCAGATCCGACTTCCTCAAATCCAGGACGAGGAGCAGCAAGACAACTAGCGATCGTAGCTCGACCACGACAGCACTTTCGATGACACAACAACGAGATCACAACCCTAGGTGGGTGGTGTTCCAAAGCAAAGAGGGTTTCCAAGCGCCCTTCGTTGTCTCGCTCAAAAGTATACCAAGGGTCATACCCAAAGTTCCTAGCAGAGAGCGTGAGGAGTGAGATTATTTTTCGTACAAACAAGTCCGCGTCTATGCCGTTTGTGAGATCGAGTGCAGGCGAGTGAAGCATGCCGGACCTGTCAAAACGAACAAAGGTCACGATCGGACCACACACGGCGATACCAAAGATGTGCAAGCGATAGATTTGATGAGAGAACATGGCACGAGCATATCGGGCGAGCTGCAAGTAGGCCTTATTTTGCAGACTTGTATCGCTGGTAGATTTACATTCTATGGCGAGTTCGACGTCACCCCAGTGCGCACCGTGTTGGGCCCTCTTTGTTGCTCTTGCGTTCTGGTCTTCACGAAGAGCCTTTACAAGATCAGGCTGGGTTTTGGTGTCGCTAGGGTAGTCGTAGTCGGCACATGCGGCATGGTGATCGCTGAATGGTCGATAAACGGAGCGAAAGTGGTCTCCTCCAGTTTCCGAATAGACAGCATATGCAGCTACGCCGATCGCGTTGAGGAGGTCGGCCAGAGGTTGGTACACCTGTGCTTCGTCCCCAAGTGTAAAGCAAGTATTATCGAAGGTCCACTGAGAGTGTTCAAACTGCAGGTATGGGCTATCGATCTGCGCCTGTACGCTGGTCTGATAATGTTCGACGTTAGGCAAGAATTCGTCCAAAAAGGGTTCGTAAAGGAACACCCCGCCATAGAGCTCGTTCCTAATAACAGCGCCCATCACCGGAGCATCAACCTGTACTATACTGTTCGATGCGTCCGAATTATGCGAGGCCTGACTAGCCATGTGTTGTCCGACTTTGTTTGCTCCGCGGGCGTTTAGGCTCTTGGAATCCCCAGGATCTCTAGGACCGGGGTCAAAATTAGATGTCGAAAGCTTCTGCGGTGTGACAGTGACAGGCTGTTCGGAAATGAATAAGGCCTCCGCGCCTGACTCTAAAACTGCAATCGAAGATATGGTCCCAGAAAGTCGAGTGGGTGTGGTAGCCGGAGTTTCGCGAACAGGGTCCGCCACGGCTGTGTCTTTGTTTGCGTGCTCTATGATATCCAGCGCGCCTAAAACAGGCTTCGAGGCCGCAGTGGTGAGCGTGGTTGGTTCAGAGAAACTGTTCCGTGCAGGTACATGATTGATGACCACAGACTCGCTCGAGCTAGCTATCGTGGCCATGAGACCATCATCTGTGCCAGACTGGGTTGCGTTTGTTCCTCGGTGCTTTTTATTTTGCGAGTCGGAGGGAGCGAGAGTACTCGAAGGTTTTCGTTTCTGAAAAGATATAGTGGAGTCTCTGTGACTGGGAGGCTGATGGGTGCCAACACTCCTAGGCACTCTGGTGATATTCATGTGAAGGATAATGCGCGTGGCGGCGTTTTGTGAGAGCTAGAAACAAAAGGATATATCAGCGCGATATAGACAATGTGCAGGACGAACGAAACGTTACCTTGGCACAATGCGGTTGAGTTAAGGAGGTCTGAGCTTTGGCCCCTTAGTAAAATTGAAGGGTAACAAACAAGCCCGAAGCACGAGCCAACAATCAAGCCAAAAACGGAAACGCCACAAACAAGATCCACCTTGTATGCGGCGCTCATTCGGGGCCACCGCCGATACAGAGCTTTGCTCCCATAACTCCATTTCTCAAAAAAGGGGCTGAGGTGTAGAAGGTGAACTGGAAGAAATGGGTATGATGTGCAAAGGAGTTAGATTTAGTGAGCTAAGTCATGGCTTGCGGTCGCTACGTAACAGGACCCCAGCTAAGCTTCATCCCAGAAAAGATTTAGCAGTCATGAGACGGAGACATTATATGGGGTTGTGATGGCATTGCAATACACATAAAATCTCATTCAGAAGTCGCATGATAATTAGTTTTGCCGTGATCTCCAACGGTATTATGCCTGTATCACGAGCATCTAACTTACCTTGAAAATGTTGTGATATTTACCCAACCAGTGTGCACTAGCATCAAAATATCCAAACATAGTTCTGCCGCATTTATTAAACATATATGCTGAGATCCCGCTGCAAATAACCTTAAGAGTGGTCGTTTGTGATTGTCGATTTAGGTGCTATGTCAAGGCTAGTGTTTTTGCGATACCATCACATTGAACGTCCTATCAGTCCAGTCGTTTTGAATAGAAGATTAAGTAGAATATATAGGAAGTGAAACTGCTATCTGTGGGCATATTTGGTTCGCAGGCCAATTGCATGGGGGTGATTTGCATTCACCACTCCACCAGCCGATCTTCGCCTACGATCGAACCCCTCCAGCAGCCTATATAACGCGGCTATCCACTCACGTCGACTGGGAGAAAACCTCCCTTTTTGTCGTAGAGACTAATGGAACATCCCTTCGTAGTTGATCTCAGAGACATCACAGGCGTGCCATGATAGATGGGATCCTTATCCTAAGATCGACGTCACCGAGTTCAATCGCGTTAGATATTTGGTTGTATTCTGCTCCACTTCTTTGCTGTTCTGAAGCCTACTGAAGGAAGCCTCTAGGCGAGATAAAGAACGCTTAGCGGTTCTAACATGACGGCAGCATGAGGGCAAGAACCACAGGGCTGTGTATTACCTGTAAATAGTACTGCGCTGAAAGATCTACCAGCAATGCTTCCATACGCGTAAGGTCCGCCGATTTGTAACCTATACAAATATGGGCTCTTCCGCTCGAGGTTTAACCTATATTGTTACCGGCCGCACAACGTGTTCGGTGCGTGTTCGGCAGCATATATGCAGATCCTGACATCAGAATAACCAGGTAGATAATGACGTTGGGGGTACAAGCAGCACCCTCGAGCGACCGCATATATGAAGTAGGCAGAAAGTGTTCGTCTCAGTACCTCACTAAAGTTTTGTTCTCACCTAACTCATTTTAATACGTCGTCTACCTCTCTACGTTCACAATGAAGAATATGTTCGTCGTCGTCACCTTCCTCGTTTTTGCTATTCATGGGCTATTTGCCTCTCCCACTCCACTGGAGAAGGAAGCGAGGGGCTTACAGAGGTGCCTTCAGCCAGGAGAGGTAGGTAGAAGAGACATTCCTTTGTGTTTTATGGAACTAATGCATCTATGGTATTATAGTACTGCATGAATCCAGCCTCCCCCGACGATCCCGAGTGTTGCGAGGGATGCTACTGCATGGGGCCGGTGGTCGGCACATGTGTACTAGAGCCGTGGGCGGCTGCTGAAGCTGCTCTGGCCCCTGTGACGTAACTTGAGGTACGCTTTTGTTGCTCGTATTGGTTGAATCGTTTACTGATTAGCTCTATTATAGACAAATTAAACCCCGCGGCACTACACCGCTTGTATCCGTGGTCTATTGATACCGCCGTGGATGCGGTTGGTGTAGTATTTGGCTCAATAGTGTCTAACGTGCTTCCTACAAATTGAATAAAATTGCTAAGCTATTCACTAATTGAACTTAGAGGCAGGCTTCATGGTTGATTGCTACGTTCCTCAGATAAGTGCCAGCAATGGCTCTCTGTTACGACTCGTTTAAGGTGAAATTGTATGCATACATATAGTTCAACAACTACAGAACCAAAACTGCTTAGTTCGGCTACCGTTTGATTCTTTGCATCGGTGCGCGCTTGCATGATACTGTTAAAAGTTTACCTTACAAGCACTTCATAAGTAATCGGCTATACGGCACTACAGCGACAAATTCGAAACGGTTGAAGGACTTCACTAAGCTGGAAACATAATCATTCCATTGTGTGGCTAACGAATCTAGTGACTTACGTTCCGGGGGATTGTCCTAGATTTTACATATTTATCTAAAAGAATGGTGAAACGGATCCCAACATGTATATACCGAAGCTGAGTTAAGTATCAACAGCATGTAATTCACACCTCTTTATGCTTAGGTATTGCGAACGGGACAACTCACTAAGTGCGATAACGTGAATCTGTTGATGGAACACTTGATACAGTTCCAGGCCCCATGAGTATTGGAATATAATTCCTCGAGCGGCAAAAGCGTAGTAGAAAATATGAGAAGCCGGAGGCCAAGCTCAGTATTTAGACCGTCTCGAAATAGTAAGAAGTCCAGCTGATCTCGAGCGACAGATCATAGATTCATCCCAGCAGCGAAAGATGTAACTAAAAGCTCAATGCCGATGGGCTGTAAGTCTATGCCAAAATCCCACTATCTGATATAATTGAGCTCCGAGAGGCGCTTTTGTAATCTTACATTTGTGTTCTCTTTCAGGTGTCTATTGGGTGGCTATCGGTGGCCCGTGAGATGGGTAACATATGATGTGGCTATGCAAGGGCCTCAGGGTCCCGTCATTACAGTACAATGTGTCGTCTTCGGTCAACTATCGCTTCACCTCGACCACGCCAACATGGACCGCCTAGATACGGAGGATACCAAGGCGTACAGACAGATTGAGATGGAAAAGGATGACACTGAGAACGATGCGCTGCTTCCAACATCTGGCACCCCTCCTCCATACCTTTCTACCACCACACCCCGCCGAACCGATCGCTGGCGGCTGGTACTATCTTTTGCTGGAGGAGTCGCCGCTTGTGTTGCTGCACAATATACTGCTTCGCTCTTCTGCTCTGAATCTGGTGCTACTTCATCAGCTCACCAGCCGATCGTCAAAGCAAACGACGCTCATTTCCCACCTTCGAAGCCAACAAACGTCTTCCCTTCACTCTTTCCTACCGATGTTGGGTACCCAGGGCCAACCCCTACAGGCTATGAAGCTGGCATAGTCGCTACTGCTCCAGCCTACCCTCAACATACCGGCGCCCCGGGATTACTACTCCCTCAGAAGATCAAAGGCTCTTCGAACGCGTCATTTGACTTGTTCAAGAGCTGGGGCAACTTGAGCCCGTGGTACACGGTTCCCAGCGCGGATTTTGGTCTGCCCGATGCGAGTCCAAAGGCACCTGAACAGTGCCGTGTGACTGGGCTACATGTTCTGCATCGTCACGGTGCCAGGTGAGCTGTCTTTCTTTCCGAGAGTTTGACGGAGGCTCATGATTTGTTAGGTATCCGACCGAGTATTCATCGTGGGGTGGACCTGCTCGAATGCGCAACAAGTTTGAATCGTCAAAATTTACCGCGACCGGGGAGCTGGAGTTTTTAAACGAATGGTGTGGTTGTTCATAACATGTCTTATAACCACAATCTGACGGGCTTCTGTGTCAGGTCTTACGTCCTTGGTGCCGAGATCTTGACGCCGTTCGGAAGACACCAGCTATGTGAGTACAGCCAGAGAGTATACTCGTAAAAGATCTAACGGCTACTTCAGATGATCTTGGCGTGTCTATGCGAATGAGATACGGATTCCTATTGCAGAATTTTACCGAGACTAGGACGGTTCCGGTTTTCCGTACCGAATCACAGTACGTCTCATTTTCAAGTCAAACATCCTGTGACTGAGGATGAATTCTCAGGGATCGTATGCTTCAGTCAGCCATGAACTTTGCACTCGGGTTCTTCGGTAATCCAATCGAGAAACAATACCAACAGTTGATTATGATCAGGAACCCAGGAGTAAGTTTATTCACACTCGCAAACCACAAAATCTAATGTTTTCGGCAGATCAATAATACCATTTCGCCGGACCTCAAGTTTGTATTCGCCGTTTCATTAATCGAACAGTACTCTGATAGCTACCGATCGTTTTAGTTGTCCCAACGCACACATAATGGAGCGTGCTGGGCGTGGAGCGTGGTATGTGGAACGATGGGCGGACGTTTATCTCCAAGATGCACTTGCTCGAATCAAAAAGTCGTCGTCTGGTGTCGAGTGGACAATCGAAGATATTTTCTCCCTGCAGATGGTAAGATATATCCGTGTTTCTAATACAATATGTGGATAGTGGCTCACAAGATTGTTAAAGCTTTGTCCGTACGAGACGGTCGCGTTGGGATATTCCAAGTTTTGCACACTCTTTACTCAGGAAGAATGGGAGGGTTTCCACTACGCGTAAGTCGGCTGCGTTATTTGCAACTCGCTCCTGTACTTAAGTTTGCCTATAGCCTTGATCTTGGGTTCTGGTCGGTGTTGATATTTTATCAACAGTTCGCTTCCTTCTAATGCCCGGTTTTGACTACAGGTACAACGACGTGTTCGGCTCCCCGATTTCTCTGGCGCTTGGTGCAGGATGGGTCACAGAGATGGTCGCTCGGCTCACCCATACCCCCGTCGCGGTTCACGATTCCACAACCAACTCGACTCTTCATAACCCCACTCAGTTCCCGTTGAACGATGCTCTATACGTGGACGTTACGCATGAGGTAAGCCAAACCACTACATGTTGAGAATACGTCTAAGCTGTATATTTCATTCTTTTAGACCGTGTTTATGAAGAGTAAGCGCTTTTATTCAGTCCATCGATGGCGAAATTAACCATTCTGCAATTACTAGTTCTCGTCGCGATGAACTTGACACGATTCCAGGAAGACGAGCCCCTGCCGTGGACTCACATCCCGCCGAACAGGAAGTTTCAATCCTCTCAAGCTGCCCCTTTCGCAACGAACATGCAAATTCAACGTAAGCCTGCTCCCTCTCAGCGATACGACCAGCTCCTAACATGACGTTACCATCTAGTCCTTTCTTGCGCCTCTCACTCCGAACCTCAATTGCGAGTGATTATCAACGATGGCGTAGTTCCTCTTGATGGGCTCCAAGGATGCCCGAAAGACAAGAACGGCATGTGCCCTGTAGATAAATTCGTTGCGGCGCAGCGTGCGAGCCTCAAGGAGGCCGACTTTGAGTGGACTTGCCGTGGGGACTGGCAGGTTCCACCTGGACCGGAGTGGAATACGACAACAGGGGTGCCACCCGCGAAGCCAGGTATAATGTAATACAGGGTTTGATGTAATGCTTTTTTTAAGTTGACGATCTGAGCCGAGAGGCAATGCAATGGCTATTGTGATACCACAAACCTCTCGCTGTGTTCTATGCCACGCCAAGTGGGATAGGGGCTAATAACTGACAGGTAGTCTTGGCAAAACACCACGTTCACCATCATCGAGTCAGCGTCTCACTTCTATGACCGCATGCTATGCGCCATCTGTCAAGTGCATATATGAGATCAAATCCATTAGAATGTACGTCTAACTATTGGCCCTGGTTTGAGTGTTCGGTCTCAAGGGATGTGTACATCCTTAGTTCGCGCACCAAGGCGGACGGAACCAGTGCCCACAGCCTTTGCGCGTGTAGTAATAGAAATCACGATCGATCCATCGTATATTCGATCATCACTTTTTCAGGCGTTGACCGGGCCTCGTGGATCAGCTCGTTGACTCTTTCGTGCCTGGGGCGTAGCGCCAAGCCATCATCGCCCCTACTTATATAGATCTTCGATGCTGCCAAGATGCTGCGGACACCCACCGCCTACTCTCGAGTCTTGTCAGTCTTTGAATATTCAGAATGTTTTTTGCCCCTGTTCTATTCTCGCCACTAGTCTTCGGGCTCAGTTTGATTACTGTCTCTGCCACCCCAGCTGATGCCAAGGCGCAATGTAAAACTATTCTTTCGGGCCCGCTGTATACCTTCGACTTTGTATATAAAGGCAACAGTGAGTACTAAGTGTTGCATCACTTTAGCCTGACTTCTGATACGAATGCTTAGACGAAATTGCACCTTACTATTTCAATTCGGAAAACTATGTTGCATTCGATGTGGGAAAGCAGCATCCTGGAATTCAGGTTCAATTTCAGGTAGAAACGTCTTCCATATTTTGTAGTGCTCTAGTATATTGATAATGTGCCCAACCTAGAACTGCACTCCGAACTATGCCCAGGAAGGCAACCAGGTTAAAGATCGGGTGGTGTACGGTCGCCTTTACATTCCAGATAAGAATGCGTGTATGGCCGTCACCGTAAGTGTAACCAATTAGACGAATTTGTCTTCTCGTTGACCACCCAGCATGTTACATTTTAGAATCCTTCAGGCAGCCCTCCGTACTACGTGAGCTACAAGCCATGTCCCAGTGCCGCAGACATGGCCACCAAGACTTCAATACCATTCAATTTTGTTGGGGACACTACAATGATGTCGGAGATGGATATACGCTGGGCTGGAGCCACGATTCCATCCAAGAAGATCTGGCAAGGTCCCGACCCTCCGGCCAAGTACTGCAAGGGCCGGTACTCTGTGAACGCAACAAATGCGCAGGGGCATACCGAATACCCTTTTGGAAAACCGGAGACAGTTAAATCTGAAAACTATAAGATTCATTTGTATTGTCCCGAAACAAAGACTGGAGGAACTGCATACAACAGCTTTAATGTATTTCAGGAGTAGAGATCTATATTTTGACTGTACCTGGTAATGTAAATACTACAGTGAAAATTAAGCGAAAAGTTTAAGAAGAATATAAAGAAAAACTATACCTTGGCTCAACTACGAGAGTAGAGAACTAAGGACGGAGATTTGCCCATCTGCCATATGAAATGGAAAATGGAAAATGGAAAATGTAAACAACTACAAACACAGTCGCATACATCTACGGACAACGTTTGTATGCTGACACTCTACCAAATCTCAGCTAATACATTTGAGCCAATCTAAAAGACCCCATTCTGACTATGTTTGTTTCGTTTGCGTTGTCTATTCATGAATTAGACAGAGGTACCGCACTATATATGAATGTATGCCAAATTATTATTTGTCGAACAACTATTCGTAACTTTGAGATACAATAGTTCAGCGCTTCTAGGGCACAGATAGTGGAAGGCGTGTCCTATTCACGAGTCTGGCAGATCACTCTTGGCCATATGCCACTCACACCCCGCCGAACAGGAAGTTCCAATCCTCTCAAACTGCTAATTTCACAACAAACAGGCAAATTCAACGTAAGCCTGCGTGTTTTCGGTGACCCAACCAGCACCTGACACCGTTACCATTTAGTTTTTTCTTGCACCTCTCACTCCGAACCTCAGTTATGTGTCATCATTAATGATGGCGTAGCCCCACTTGATGGACTTGATGGATGCCCGAAAGACAAGAATGGCATGTGTTCCGTGGATAAGTTTGTTGCGGCGCAGCGTGCGAGTCTCAAGGAGGCTGACTTCAAGTGGGCCTATCGTGGGGATTCAGAGATTCCACCTGGATCAGAGCGAGATACGACGGATGGGGTGCCGCCTGTGAAGCCAGGAATTATGTGATGGGCCGGAATTGCTGATATGATGGCATATGTTTCCGCTTAACGATCGAAGCCGGGAGGCAATGCAATGCAATGACTATCGTGTCACCACAAACGTCCCCCTATCTTTTATGATTGGGTAATTGGATTAGCTGATTCGAACATGTGCCCTTGGAAAAGCACCGCATTCACCCGCATTGAGTCGACTTCCCATCCACTTCTATGTCAGAATGCTACATACCATATGTCAGGTGTATATATGAGATCAAAGCGATTGGTCCTGACTCGAATTCTCGGCCCCATAGGATATATGCATTTACGGTCTGCGTACCGAGGCAGATAGATCCAGTACTCATAGCCATTACCCATGATCGCAATTGATCCGTCGTATCCTCGGCCATGACTTATATGGGCGTCGGCCGAGCCTCGCAGGTCCACTCATTGGCTCAAGGCGTAGCGCCACACAGCCGTCATTTGCACCTTGGGGACTATAAATAGAGCACGAGCATTACCAGGATATCACAGACACTCATCGTCTACCTTCGAATCTTATCAAGTCTTCAAACGATCAGAATGTTTTTCGTCTCTGCCCTCGTCTCGGTCCTGCTCTTCGGACTTGGTGTGCTTGCTGTCTCCGCCTCTCCGGCTGCTGTTAAGGCGCAATGCAAAACTATTCGTTCGGGCCCGCTGTCGACGAACGACTTTGCAGATAAATCAGGCAACAGTAAGTTCAATAACATTCGCGATTTTTATTCAAGATTCTAACTCGAACGCTTCAGTCGTGATCAAGCCTTGCTATTTCAACTCAGAAAAGTATGTCGCATATGATTCGACGAAAAAGCACCCCACAATCCAGGCCCAATTTCAGGTACAATCAACCTTTATTTCCAAAGATGCATTCATATGTACTAATAATGCATTCCGATATAGAACTGCACTCCAAACTACGCCCGAGAAGGCAATCAGGATGAGGGCCAAGAGCTGTACGGTCGCTTTTACATTCCAAGCAAGAAAGAGTGCCTAGCCGTGACCGTGAGCCTACTCAGCCGGGCTATATTTACTCATTGGCTAATTTGATGTGCCATGTTTCAGAATCCTTCCGGTAACCCTCCGTACTACGTGAGCTACAAAACATGTCCCAGTGCCGCAGACATGGCCACCAAGAAATCGATACCATTCAACTTTGTTTGGGACGGTACAGGCGGCGAGATTGATATACGCTGGGCTGGAGCCACGATTCCATCGAAGAGCATCTGGCAAGGGCCAAATCCTCCAGCCAAGTACTGCCGCGGCCAGTACTTTGTCAACTCGACGAATCTACAATCCGGGCACAATACACTTGCTCTCGGACAGCCAAACTCGGCCAAGTCTGAAAACTATAAGATCCACTTGTATTGTCCCAACACGAGGACCGGGGGAACCGCGTATAACAGCTTTACTCTACCAAACTTCGGCACCAAGGACTTTGTGCCAATTTAAACGGCCTCATACCAATTACACCCCTCTAGTCTGCGTTGTATATTAATCAATTGGACAGGGGTACTGCACTATGTACAAAGAGGTATTCTAATATCGTCATCAGTTAAACAACTATTCGTGACTTGGAGATACAATGGTTCAGCGCTTTCAGTGCACGAATATTAGATGGAGTATCCCATTCACGAATCTCGCACATTACTTTTGGCCATATACCACTCAGATACCTGAGCCGATTCGAAACACGCCTGGTTAACTGAGTTCAAAATAGAAGAAACAGATCATCCCACCTTGCAATTTGGTTCAAAGCACTGTCATTTATGTCATGCACATACACCTCGCCCGCGAGACAAACGAGCGCCCCATTTTGATGTTTATTTTCCTGTTGAGCGAAGGCGCAATGTTTTGTAGCACCAAATTCGATAAACTGTAGCTCCAAGTGACTGAGCTGAGGTAAGTGAATCGAGAAGGTTTCTAGTTCGCTAGCTTTGATATGGCAGCAGAGGCGCAACACCTCGATTCTTGGTAAAGCGGCAAGGACTCGGTCCCAAGTGACTCCCAAGGCAAGCGAAGCCTTTGAGAGGATAAGCGTTTTGAGAGGAAGCTTCCGGAAGGTTTCGATGACGGAGTCATCGAGGATAATTTGGTGCGAAGTCTCGTAGAAGTTGATGGCCAAGTTTTGTAAATGGGGCGATAGCCTGCTGAGATTTGAGATAGTTGTCTTAAAAGGGTCAAACCGATCGAGATTAGAACTGCTCTTGGGAAAAAACGGAAACTTAATCGTGGTAGCTGTTAATGTGTTGACCAACGGCGTAAGCCCGCATAGATGGACAGTAGTGTTGACGTCTAGGTGGTTGAGTTCAAGGCGCTTCAACTTAGGAAAAGCAGTCTCGGAGACTGAAGTCAGATCGGCGGTAGAACCCCCAGGCGCAGAGTCGTATAGTACTAAAGATTCAAGCAAAGGAAGATTTCCGAGGAGGGATAATGTGTCTGGTCGTAATAACGCGAGAGTGCTGGAAAGCTGACGAAGACTTTGAAGGCCGAGCGTGGAGGATGAGAGCTGGTTGTCAACAGGAGCTAATGGATGGTTGAGAATTTGTCGAGGTGATATATGGAGGGCCTCGAGCTTGGGGCACTTGTCTATGATGTCACCCAGAACGCTATGGAACTGTTCCCGGTCGAGCCAGAGGTGTTTATGCGAATAATAAGATAGGATGCAAATACTTCGAAGTGTCGGGCCGAGGAAGACCGAGAGCCAGTCGAGGTGGCTCTGATGAACTGTTTCATGTGTTCCCGTAAGGGAGAGGTCTTGCAGGTTTGGCAGTAGCCAAGGCACCGGCATAGAATTCCGAAGCGCTTCCCAGTTCCCTTCAACCTTGTATCGCGTATGGGGGAGGTCTAGTATTTCTAATGTCCGTATGCATGGCGCATACATCATCAACCTGTCGCAGTCGAAGGAGTCAGGCAAATAAATAGCCTATTTAAATAAGAGTTTTAACTTTTGCTGACTATGAAAATAGTGTTAGACTTACCAGTTCCGTATCGGGCTTCTCGAAATTATTGAGATTTGATCTTTGATGACATCGTTCAATGTCTATCCCTGGTAGCAGAGCAAGGACATGCACCGCTCCAGGAACCTTGTCCCACACGAATGGCAAGGAGCAATGAAAAAGAAAACGGGAAACTTGCAAGAGTTGGGCACAGTCTGATCGATCCAAGTTATGACATATGTCAGTAACGAGCTCAGATATTCCCAGAACTTGGCGAGACGAAGAGCAAGCAGAGTTCCTAAAAGAGGCCATGGGATGCAAGGTTGAGACGCAATACTCTTAGGCGAAAAAGGGTTGTTGTTTTATACACTGGTTCGACGCTACCTGTGGCGCACGGGGACACTTGGACAACTGAAGCAATTGAAAAAAAGAGTGGACGGTTAAGGTGTCTCAGAAGTCAGATGATATCCAGGTGTGCTCGCAATGTCAGATTCGTGTCCACGGCGATCTCAAGGAAGAGTATGCATGAAAGCCACTGGCATAATTTGCGGGTAAACTCATCTTCACCTGCCGAATAAGCTGTCGGATCACAATAGAGCTAGGGTTAATGTGACTCGGAACTCGGGCTTGGTTGTGCTCAGCGAACACATGATGCGCCGTTAGGACAATGTGGGTTTTAACACACACGCTGCCGTTCTGGCTGCCAAGAAAGAAGAGTTGTTGATTAGACAGCCGAAGGCGAGTATTTGCCAGTATCCGAGTTTGAGCGTCGTAATTCCTCAAATTGAACCTTCGAAGAGTGAAATGCCGTAAACTAATTAAATTGAAAAAAGACATACCGTCTCATTTCGCGAAGGATTAAAACACGCTTAGATTGCTGTTTTCAAATGAGTTGAACTAACCTTGACGTGACACCAAACTGCTCGGCAACCCAAATACTTCCTTCGTTCTCCACGTCGCCGATCATTCAAGGAAGCGCTGCGTCATTGAGGAAAAGGTATTGAGGGCGCCAAGCCTTCGGCGGCCATCATGTTAACGTTATTCGGGTACAGACAACCAAGCATCTGACCATCGGGGTCCGAGAGTGTCCGAGCATGTGTAAATTTACAAAGCTTGGCGGAGTCAGCTGGCAGACATTGAAATATTTTCGAACACAGAGAAGAAGCGAGTCGCCATGGCTGTTGAAAAGGTCCCTAGCCTAGACCTGCCGATACATAACCTTCACTAACAGCTCAAAGCTACTAAACAAATTATCCCAGTCAGTAGCATTCTGGGCACTTCGACATGGATATACTTGCGTCACTGCGGGCTGTCAGTCGTCAAGCTCAGCGAATTGTTCTTTGATGATAGACTTGACTTGGTCGCACTTGGAGAGATTCTCATAAGCAGACGTACTGAGTTTCGCCTGGTATCCGTTTATGACTGCCGGTCCGATTGTTAGCCGCTAGCAGATGAGCCCACTTCAGGTACTTGCTCTCATATTTGCCCACAATTTCACATTGAAACATGGCATTGGAGGGTTGGCGCATCTGCTCGTGCACCCAGTCCATGTGGCTCTTGAAGTCGACGTCAGGATTTAGCGTTACCTATAGGGAGGTTATCAATTAGTATGATTAGAGGGTGCTTGTGAGGACCTACAAGGTACGTATCGGCAATGGATTATTTCTCAATTTGGGTGGAGAGCTCCAGCGTGGCTGAGTGACTGATTCATGTTGTGGACCCATGAACGCATTCGTCAAGTCGGCCCACTGCGTCAGCTGACTCAGGCGTTGATCCAGATCGCTCGTTCATAGGGAATGAAACAGATATCATCCCGGGTTACTACGTACGGGTCATGGGAAGCTGAGTTAGACTAATGGGTTCCCCAAGACTTATCGTTCAAGGATTGCAAGATAGAAAAACTTTTATAAAGTTTCGAAGACTCGATGTGTTGTAGATTATTGATGCTGACTCATCGCTCCTAAGCCCCTATTCGAGGATTATATATAATTCGTCTCACGCCTATGGCGCAATACAGTTATCAACAAATCAAGGTCCATGTCTAAACATGGGAACGAACCCGGTTTAAAGCACACCCCCCAGCAATCATTTTCGCATTTATGCCGCCATGTGAAGCTACAAGTCCAACTCGCATCTCTTAGTGGACGAATGAGATGAACTAAATTGAGGAACTGTTTGAAATGGGGTCAACTCGCCAGTGCGTGGGACTTAAGTTAATCAAGCAGCCAAGTCTGGCGATTTCCAATATCCTTACTTGGTTTGGCAAGATTAGGTAAATCTATTGGAGAGGCGATCAGAACAGAATGCATATAAGGATACAAGGCAAACATACAACGACAAGAGGAAAGAGAAGTAGCGAAAAATGCATGAAGATACAATACGAAATCGAAACACTGGTCCGAATCAATCAAGGTTCGTCCGACAAGGAAGAATCAAGCACACACGCAGAACGCAAGAGGACATAAGGAGAGGAGATCGTGAGGCGCATGAAGGACTAAAGGAGCATACAGCTAGACCACAACCTATCAACCAAATTATATTAGAATTTCAATCAAAGCAAACTAAGAACGAAATGAACTTACCAAAAGACCGATCAAACAGGCACGAGCATCAAGCTCCACCACATCGAGAACCCAACAACGAATTGCGCGACCAGTCCTGCGCAATTGCTCACCGCTAGTATAGCTTTGCACAACTGGAAGACGTCTTCCGTCATCAATGAGACAGCCGCAGACGTCTGAGCTGGACGGAAAACAGTTGATGGATGGTCGAACGAGCCAGGGAGGAATGGCACGAGGGCAAAGGTAGGCTCTGGTGGATCGGATGCGGGTGGCTCGTCGATGTCATCTGGGATGTCCATGACTTCGCCGATTCGGATGTCATTGTCTGAGTCGATAGTTGGAGATGGTGGCGTATGTTCAACAGCCGGATCGTCTTCTAGCTTGGTTACATGCAATTGTTGTTTCAACTCGATTGGAGTGCTTGGGGCCGATGAGTCGTCAGAAGAGAACGACAGTTCAGAGTCCACATCAGACAACGGCGATCCCGAGATATAGGGCGAATCGTGTGTCATGAGTGGCTGTATGCTATCCAAAATGTCCACATCTGACAAATCTTTCTTGTCGTCGACCAAAAAGACATCTTCGACAATCTCAGTCTTCATGGTCAGAACCCTGGGCGTCGGCGGAATGGACAAAGGAAGTGGAATACGAGCGGCCAGTATAGTCTCATCGAATATAAAAACGTTGACAGTCGTGACCGACGGAGCCAAAGGGCTTAGGAGTGTCTCGACAAAATTTGGATCAATAGGAGACCTCACCGTATCGTATCGGGTATATACCGGAGGTGGAGGAAGAAGGTCGTCTTCGGGGGAAGATTGAGCACTAGGGCTTCGGAATGGATTGGTCGAGTCTATGGGCGACTTGATAGCTATCACTGGTCGGATAACAGGAGACTTGATGTCGATGGGTGATATAATGGATGGGAGCAAGAGGGGTTCAAGACTAGGAGGAGTCGGCGGTATAAGCTCGAGCTGAAGTCCAAAAGTCGTTTCCTGAGTTGGGGTGACCGTATCAGAAGGCGAAATCGGCTCTTCGACTGGTGCAAGTGACAGGGCAGGCCAAGAGATAATCCCAATGGAAGGAGACTCGAACGTGCGATCCTCAACTACGGACGTAATGTTTGTGTCGAGCCCTGTTGGCACGTGTTCAATGACATCTTCGGACCCGTCTATCAACAGAGGAACGGCGGGGACGAGTGCGGGGGATCGTTGAGGGCTCGGGATGTGCTCCGGTACGTCTGGAATCTGAGAAGGCTCGTGCCATCTGGGAGGTGTAGGGAAAAGGCGTTCCGGCGAGAGAGGGGTTCGTGTCTCGGGATAGTCGGTAGAGTGAGCAGCCAGTTCGTCGTGAATGACAAGAGGAGCCAGAAGCCCAGACTCGAATGTAACCTTTTCTTGCTCTTCGCCGCCGTATTCTCTCCACCCTGCACCACGCTTGGCTTGGTATACCTCGACGTCATCGTCCAATCCGTCACCCAACCCCTTTTCAATGAGATCAACCTGGACCCATGCCTCGTCATCAGCAACCGACGACGAAGCCGATTGGCGTTGTAGAATAATAGTAGCAGCGACGGTTGTAGTAACAAAGGCGCCCGCGCCAATAGCGATCAAGACGACCGCTTCCATCTGCGTAAAACTCGTACCGAGAGAAGAGACCAGAGCGGATGCCGCCTCCGTCATGAACGGGGGGTGAGAAAGGGAGGCTGAACCTGCCAGAGGTCGAGGCGGGAGAAGAAGAGTCACACAGAGGGGGGATACGAAAGGAGTAGAGATGAGGAGGCCGGCCTAGTTGAGGGATTCTGGCCTGGACACGAGGTGATGTGCACGTGGGGGATGGTCTGCAAAGTGTCAATGTGAAGCCCGGAATGAGGCCGAATATCGGGCGGTGTGCACGGAGATCAGCGCGGCGCGCGCAGTATTCATTCAGTTCCATGATGGTGCTATGCTACGCGCAGTACACGCCCCTCGGCTCGTCGCAGAGCATATGCTCAATTGCCCGCTTCGATACATGTTGCACAAAAACGGGTGGTGCAAGAGAGATATCGCCTCTCAAGTCCAAAAGCAACTCTGGTGACGTGTAAATGCTAAAGTTAAACGGAAGCACTCGGGAGAACCAAGAACCTAGTCTACACGCGCAAAAGGCGTGTCGAGCTAGACCAAGAAGCTGGCGTGATGTTTACTTCCGTTTTTGGGTCCGACGTAATCTTCACTTCCGCTTTGGGTTTTATGACACAAGCGCCCCGATCATTGGGCGCTTGCGTGTTCCTGGCTGTTTGCGCCCGGCGACGACGATGGAACCGATTGACGTGAACGATGTGCGAGTCCAGACGCTGGTGGGACTTGGTACAGAAGCGACGCCTGAGCAAATAGCAAGTGTGTTGAGTCTTGTTTGAATTATTGGATGTTAATCAAGTGTTAAACAGGACTGTTGGATAAGCATAATGGACACATGGATAATGTTGCGGCCGCATTGTTAGATGGGAGCTTTGAAGTGGTGAGTCTTTTTATTCGAGATAGCTGCTTGGGATCTCAATACTGATTAAAGTTTAGGACGATATGGAACTACGAGGTCGCCAACTGACTCATCAACTGGGCAAACCCGCTCTCCCACCTCGTCGGAAACAAAACAGCCCAGTCGATAACTCTCGTGCCCTCGTTCGAGTTGAAAACGCGAACAATCCAGCTGGACCTCCTACATATGATGAAGATATTGAATTGAAGAAAGCTATGGAGTTGTCTCTTGCTGAGGCGGGTGGAGGTGGAGGTACGGTGGATGTGGATGATGGGCCGCCTCCGTTGGAGCCTATACAGGATCAGTTGCCGTTTTATGGACCACTGAAGCCAGTGAGTAACTTACATCAATGCGATACTAGTACGATATAATGACGTGGTGGGGTGTTATAGGGATTGGACCAATCTACAGATCATGCGCTCCGACAGGCGCTTGAAGCTAGTCTCAACGACGGGAAGCACCATCTAGCGACAGATGTGTACGAAGAGCTACCGATTGATCAACAAGTTCGGGCTTCAGACGGGCGGTACGTCACCCACTCCTACCCAATTTCACCACTTTGCGCATTCCGTTACTTATTATCAATTTACGAATTCACTTCACTATCGCCCCTTTGGTTGTTTCCTTACTGATTGTCCGTGCATAGACCGACCGTATTTAGATCAAGTTCTCCAACCTCGATCTTCGCACCTGCCATCCTCCAATCCCTTCTCTCCGTACCTGAACTCTTGACAAGGCTTAAAGAAATCAGAAAACGACTCGCACCGTCGCAAGATATAGAAATCGAACAAATACTCGATGGTCCTTGGAACGGTATGATTTAAATATCCAAAAAGATAAAAATGCTTATCGGAAGGGTGTAGACTGCGAAATTATCCGCGAACTCTTTACACACGCCGAGACGACACATCGATCCTACGTTGATATCAAAGAATGGGCCGAAAATGCCGGATGGGCAAGAGACGACGTAGCTGGATCGTTTGGTGCCGCTGCAATAGGTTCGCTCAACCTCTCTTTTCCTTTACCTTACCCACCTCATCCTATCCATTCAATAGAACTCCTACAACGCTTGACACGAGCTCTAAACCTCTCACTACCCAATAACGAAAAACCTCTCTTCCTCCCAACACTCCACGACCCACACAGCCCCAATCCACCCCCTTCTCATCCTGTACACCCCCATGAAGAAGTATATCAATACCACCAAGACCATCTTCTATACCTAATCCCACTACGGACGTCTCCTACTCAAAACAGCCTCGTCGAAGTTCTCGAAAGTCAAGTATCGGGTGATCGAACGGGGTTTAACCTTTTACCTTGTGCGATGGTGTTTAAAGTCGATCGAGAGGGCGGGGGTGGAGGCGGAAAGTTTGAGTTTCCGGCGAGGCTGTGGATGGATCGGTGGTGTGTTTCGAAGAGAGAGTTTGTGGAGGGTGTTGTGCTTCGTCGGGCGAGGGAGGTTGAGATTTTGTTGAAGGGGATGGAGGAGGAGAGGCTGAAGCTTGTTAGACATGAGGTGCGTTTTTTCGTTTGAGTGTATTTGGTTTTGTGAAGGAGGGCTGATTGAGGTGGAGTAGGGAAGGGATACGTTGGCGGATCTCAGAGTGTGTATTAAACATTTTGAGAATGTTGCGGATCCGAAGAGGGCGGAGAGGAATTTGAGGACTTTGGGAAAGTTGAAAGTCGTCTTGAAGGATTTCGAGGATCGGTGTGCGGGTACGTCTCTGGCTTATACTCTAGTTCGGTTTGCGCATTAAGTTGTTGCTCATTGCGACCTAGAACTAGCCAAGAAATCCGAAGCGCTCAAAGAAGAACAATTGAACCTCTGGAATAGGCCCGAACTAATGAACATCCCTGTACGTCCTCCCTTTCTATTTCTTTTCCACTCAGCTCATTATTCGGTTTGCAGTACGACCTTCGCGCTGTTATAATTCACGACGGTCTCCTTGGTCGCACGCACCTCTACTCGTATATCAAGCGGAACAACAAGTGGTGGAAGATTGTCGACGCAAACGTGACTGAAGTGACCGAGGAAACGGTGTTGGGAGATAGTGTTGGTGTACACTTGGGTGCGGGCGTTATGAATCTGATATATGCTGCTCCGGATGAGCAAGAGGGACAAGGAAGAGGGAAGTGGGGCTCAAAAGAGAGGGTGCGTGTATATGCGTTTGCTGGTCCGGCTTCTGGTATGCCGTGCACGGCATCGCCTCGATCAAACAAATAAAAAACCTTGACTAAAACGTTTCCCACCGCAGCTCAAATCCCATAAACTGGACAAACCCTGGCTCGAGCATCTCTCGCCCGAGACACAAGCGCGCTTGCAGCCCCACTATGAGCCTATTTCGTCGGACGAAGAAGAAGAAGAAGAGTACATGGATGCGGATGAGATGATCGTGGTTGATGATGTACACGAGATGGTCGAAGTGGATGTGGATGTCCCCGAGGATGTGAGTATGGAAGAGGTTAATCCGCCGGTGGGTGTTGTTTGATGTGAAATATGGAAATGTGAATTCTGTCAAGATGTGACGTGTGTGAAAGGCAAGATGTGACAGATCTAAAAGTAAGTTGTGACGTGACGCTGATATCAAAAGGCACCGGATGAGTCAGCAGAAACTAGGTGTGGCAAACACGCGGCAGCCTCGTTGAAAGGGAACGAAGGACCCGTGCAGCTGGCCCCGAGGACAAAACAAACACTAGTCGGATGTTCTGATTATCTTCTTTTTTTCGTCTTGTCCACCACCCCCCTTTTTTTTCTTGGTCCCTGTTCAGTCCTCGTGTTTTCTCTGTTGTAGTTTTATTTCATTCCATCTCGACATTATGGCCACCGGACAGGTTGTAGGTCGACACGAGGTGTTCGAGTACACGTACAAAGTGGGGCCGGCCGAGGAGCGCAAACGTATCAAGCTTGTTGTTATCCAGCGAAGGGACCAGCGTCGAAAGAGCTTGATCGCTGCGCAAAAGTACCTCGAGAGTGCTCCCGTCAAGCTTCGTGTCAATCTTCACAGAGCCCAATACGGGGTTAGCCTTTCACTCTATCATTTTTGCTATTTTTACTCATTTTATATCTATGGCGACAGGACCCAGAAGTGACGAGTGGGAGTCGACAAGTTCCGATTACACTCCGACGAAAGATTAAACCCGCAACTCGCACGACGACACGAGTGATTCGAGCTCCCCCTCAAGCTAGAGCAGCCCATGGACTTCTCACACCACCACACACAGCTCCTCCTCCACCCGAACCAGCCCGAATCGAACTCGTAGACAGACCAGTTCCTCCACCTCCAAGCGACTCTCCAGGAATTCTTTACGCCGAACCAGACCCAATTGTCGTTGTCCCTTCGTCAGACCATAGTCACAGCCATGGACACGGCAGAGACTCACCCTCTCCTCCGCCTGTACCTCCCTCGCCCTCTGGTTCGTCGATTAGCGTGAACAGACCGGGCAAAGTCAAGCGTTCGAACAGCTTTGGCTCGAGTTTCCGTCGATTCCCGAGTCTGATGGGGTTGATCAGACGGAACAGTAAAAATACGACGACGCCGCCGACTGTGACGACTACTGTGGAGACGCATCATGCTCCTGGCTATTTTGACCATGATGCGCCTAGGAGTCCGGGGAGTCGGGATATGATTATTGAGGAGCGGGATGTACGTTTTTGTTCTTTTTCTCTTTTTGTTTTTCGTGAAATTAACTTTTTGGCTTGATTTTTCTAGTCCGAGTTGGGGTCGCCTGTGGGAGGTCCAGTTGGGTACGGTCCGCCCTCGGTTGCGGGGAGTCGAATTGGGCGAAAGCCTGTTCCTCCAATCCCGGATTCACCACCCGTGTCTATTGCACCTTCCTCTACACGCAGTCGAACATTCTCCTTCGGGAGACGGCCAAGTGTCTCAGGGAGTCCACGAAACAGACTTGTCAAAGTACGTCCTATCCTATCATTTTCTTCCCACCACTATTCATTAAATTCTAATTTTATTTCGCATGGCAGGCGTCCCCGAGACACGTCCCACTCCCAGACTCAGTCCGAGACCCGTCAATCGCAGGTTCACCATTCGTGACGGGTGGATTCCCCGCGGAGTCTCATGACGGACGGTCGGTGCGTAGTCGGCGAACTGAGAGGTGAGAGGTCTTTTGTTCTTTTATTTGAAGAGATAGAGGACTGATGGATACGTCCCATTCTTCGTTTCAATTGATGCGCTGGCACGATAACGATACGCGATACTCCACACACTTCGATCAATCGAATGTTCCAACTCCATCCGGTATCTCCATCCATCCAACAACAACCCCAATCATCCGTATCTTCAACATGACGCGTCGAACATAGATCCGTACACCAAACACCCGAATACGTCCACGACGAATATCTGCACAACTCGCCATCTGCCCATTCGAGGTCGTTGCGCGATCCGTCGATTGTGCACCATGAACATGGGCGAGAACCCTCGATTACGCAGCTTTCGATGAGAGATGGGAGTGTGGTTAATGGGGATCGGTCGTTGCAGTTGCATGGTGGAGAGTCGTTTAATGAGAGGTCGATGCATGGGGATCGGTCGTTACATGGAGGGGAGAGGTCACTTCATGGAGGGGACCGCTCACTTCATGGGGGAGACAGGTCCATGCATAATGGATCTGATCACCGTTCGTCTGGTCGATCTCTGCAAGGCCATTCTCTCCATAACCGATCGGCTCATGATCTCCCCTCGGACGGGTACAGGTCTCCTTCTATCCCTGATTTACCGACTCGAGACCGAGCGTCCAGCGATGGAGGCGAAAACGACCACGGCCAATGGAGTCCCCGAAGCGGAAGCGTGTCCGACTTGCATAGAGGCGCATCACCGAGTCTTCAAGCTCCCTCTCATATTTCATCTCATCGAGGCTCGCACGATCCTTCTCATCGAGGTGTTTCACCCAGTTTGCACGCACCAGCTCCATCATCTCAAAGGGCCTTTTCTCCAAGTTTACAAGACCCTCATTCGAGAGGTGCTTCGCCGCTCAGCCATGGCCATAGTCGCCGAGAAGGTTCGCCGTCGATCCATGCGCTTTCGCATCGAGATGGGTCACCGTCTATCCATGGACATTCGCACCGGGATCAGTCTCATTCTAGGGGAGCCTCACCTTCGTTGCACGCTCCGTCGTATCATGGGACAAATGGGAACGGAATTACGCATTCTCCTCCTGAGTCGATGCATGCTCCGAGTGTGAAGAGCCGTGCGGCGTCGAGTGTGGCTAGTTCAAGAGTTCCCATGGTACGTTCCTTTTTCTTTGCTCCACTTTGATGTGTTCTAAAAATAGCAATGTAGAGTTCGATCGGAGGACGATTCAGTTCGAGACCTAAATCGCCTCTGAGCGCGAGCGGGTCGAGTCATGCAAGCAGTCGAATGACGAATAGACCTTCTGTAAGATCCCTTTTCTTTCTTGTGTCGAGCGGGTATTGATATATTGCAGGGCCCTGAGATTACGCCTGTGCCATCGAACGGGGCGCCGTCGACTCATGCTCCGTCTGTTGCGAGCCATCGGACGGGTGCGTCAAGGAATGTGGTTAGGAGTCCACTAGTGCGTCTCTCTTTTCTTTCTCTCACAATCCGTCCTCGTTTCTTGATCTATCCATTTCCCAAATCTAATCTATCCTTGACACAGGCCCGAACAGACGAAGCACCCGCACCACCTTCAAAAGCGCCGAGTGTAGCAGGATCCCATAGGAGTGGGAGGGCTTCAGAGGCACGGACCACTCGATCTAGTGCTAGCCGTAGACGAATTTAACTGACTGATTCTTTATTTTTTCTGCTTGCCTTTTTTTTATATGGTGTCGATTGTTGTATGACTGAATCCCTTGTTGCGATCAAACGAACGCTCGATCGAATCGAATTCGAATACGTTATTCATGAACCTTTCCCGTGCTCCCTCAAACTCCTTCCGTGCCTTACAAACTCCCTCCCTAAATGTTCCTCACCCCACCTCGCACTTTACACGAACACCCCCCGCCTCATGATTAACATGATCTTCCTCATGTTCTACACGCCTTGATCAACACGGATTCCCTCCGCGATCTACATCAATCTTTTCTACATAAACATTCCTCCGTTCTTCACTACAACACAAACCAACCTTTGTTCAACACCAATTCATTCATGCCTTCCACCGCACGCTCCACTCCTACGAACTCCCGGTCCACGCGTTCCACACCCCGTCCCACTTAAACGTCCCATTCTTCCAAATCTATCACAATCACCCGTATCTTTCATTCTTCGTTCAAACAGGCTGCTTATCGAGTTGCGTTGCCCGAG
>JAYRCO010000212.1:0-30082 GCA_037042815.1 Ceratobasidium papillatum | reverse complement strand
AATATATTGACTCACCTTCTCATCTCGGATATCTTCAGACGAGAACGAGACCGGACGTTCCATTGTCAAAATAGACAGCACCTGCAAAAGGTCTAGCCATATCATCAGGGATTATGTCGCGGAGTTCTCCACTAAAACTTACGATTTTGCTGGATATCACGGATGATACCAAACTCGTCAAAGTAGCCACCTCGTCCCTCAGTACCGAACGGCTCTTTGAACGTAATCTGTACGTTCTTGATCGACTGGTTGCTCCATCCCGAACTAAAGACGACATTCGCAAAGCGAAGCACAAGAATATTCTTGACCATTTCCTTGCCGAGGTAATGGTCAATACGGAAGGTCTCGTCCTCTGTCCACTCTTTCTTCAAAGCGGTCATCATCGTTCGGCACGACTCGAGATCCTTTCCGAACGGCTTCTCGACAATGATACGATTCGTGCCGTTGGGAGTGTAGCAATTGCGGCGCAGTCCCTGAGCGACCGGGATGAAGACAGACGGAGGAAGAGCCATGTAAAACAGCCGATTGATCTCCTTGGTCTGGTACTTGCCCTCGATCTCCTCTAGAGCAGACTGGAGCGATTTATAGCCGTCGTCGGTGTCGTATGCGCCAGAGACGTAGCTCATGACGCTCTTGAACTCTTCCAGTTTCTTCGCAACTTCTGGGTCATCGCCGCCTTTAATGTAGGAGACGCCACGCTTGTGGAACTCCTCGGTGGTCATCTTGGTTCGTGCATATCCGACAATATGTACGCCCTCTGGTAGGTATCCAATCTTGTAAAGTCCGAACAATGCCGGGAAGGTCTAATGCGCGCATTCAGTCAGCTCACCACTTGGCACACCCAAAGCTCAAACTCACCTTTTTCTTTGCGAGATCACCAGACGCCCCAAGGACTGTTGCACGCAAGATGTAAAGAGACCGAGTTAGCGTTGACCAGGACCAGACACCCGTGTGTCTAGTATCTAGGTTCAACAGACGTACCGATGATGACAGTGTTGTTCTTGAGCTCTTGGTGAGACGACTCCATGGATGGTATGCTGCCGTGTGTGCCGTGTGACATGTCGGGTGTTCGTATGGATCGTCTGAGCAGTTTATAGTGTGAGCCCAAGGAAGCCGCAAGGAGCCCAAACAATACCCCGGCCAGGGCCCAGCGGAGAGAGGATAGCGAGGGGCGAAGCATACTCACATGAGGAGGTTTGGCACTTGGGGGTCTGTATGTTGTCGACGGTGAGTGGATAACTACCAGGCTGGGGTCGTCAAATCTTGGACGCTTCCCACGCTGGATGCTTATGCATGCGTCCGGCCCGGCGATGATCTCAGTTCACCATCTGAATCCGTCACTTCATTCCGAGACTGCGACTCTCTTGAGTTGCCGTTGCAGGAAGCAGGGTGACTGTATACATCTATATATGCGCATCTCTCATTTGTCCCGAAGACCGTAAATCGTGTGGCAACCCTTGAGCCATTCGTCGAACAAAAGACAAATCGACACATTAGTGTCTATGCCAATCTCCCACGCCGCTAGAGATGTGACGATTGTAGCTCGTCATGCGGGGTCTCATCGCCGCGATAGTCCCCGGTGCTTCATCAGCCTTATCGAAATCTAGTGCTCGAAGATGATCGTTTGCAGGACTTTGTTCGCTCACGTGATCCATCGAGCCTGGTGGCGAGCAAACAAGCGTTTTCAACTCGCCACATCTGCCTCTGATGGTTGGCGCCTCTATTGACGCAACCCCCTCACCGGCGCAGCTGGTCTCTGTCGTCGACGTGCTTCTCGAAGAGCTCGAGTCACTGGTATCACCATCTTCGTCGTTACCCCACGATATCGTTCGTTCTTCGGCTGGCTCGATCAGCGCCCAGCTGCGAGATCACTCGAGGCAGTTGACGGCGATAACTAGGGATGCCAAGCAGCACTCGTCCGAGATCCGGCTTTCAAAAGATCAAGCCCAGCTGGGGCTGCAGAATTTGCTATATGAACGTCGCCATCTAGAGCGTGAGATTGAGAAGTGCAGGCAGTTCAAGTGAGTTTTTAGTTGGACCGTGATTTGTGTATAGTGACCGAAGGCAGATAGTTCTATATACCAGGATGTTCCGCTACAGTCTATGGAAGAGTTTATGAAGATAGCCCCTGAAGAGGCGCGAACCGACGAGATACTGATAGACGAACACCAATTGTTACTTAGGAGATTGAATCTCGAGCTCTCGGAACGAATCAGGTATGATTGCATTCCTTGTTCGGATCGAAGAAACTCACGCCTTTTAGGTTGGACGCTCAGAAAAAGCAGATGATCGTAGAGAAAGAGAAGCTCGTGTCCGAGAACAAGAAAGCGGAAAGCGGGTTGGATGCCCTGGTAGTTGAGCTCGATGGGCTGTCCAAGGTAATCTTTGATATTTTTTCACGAGAAGAATCATAGGACTGACCTGCCTGTCAGATTGCTGTTGAGCTTCAAACAAAGATGGCGGCACTGGAGTTGCCGTAGTAACTCGGGTCGCTCTTATTATATTTTACATGTCTTTTGAATGTGCTGGACTCATAACTTTGTTCAAAGATATTTACAAACGAGAATACATAATGCCGAGAATTTATACAACTTCACGGCGCCCGAGAATGGTGAGCATACTCGCAAAGGGACCAGTGAAATAGGTGAGAGGGGATATGCGATGTCAGAAAACGATGCGGATGATATGTAGGGGACGGGTATAATCACGACGTGCGGCAAGACCTAAACTTCGATCTCGCCGGCCGCCTCATCCTCGCTAATGCTTCCAACGCTGCTCATTTCCGCATCTTCGTCGTCGTCTTCCTCTTCTTCCTCGGCAGCGGCCGCAGCAGCCTCCTTAGACGCATACCGTTTAACATAATCTAATGGCGCCAAGTCAATCGCGAGTGTGACGGGTAAGCACGGCTACGTACCTCGAACCTTGGCCTCGTAGCTCTTGGGTTCTCTCATCAACAACGCCGCAGCCTCGCCGTTAAGCGGGTCACTAGGGTTGGGGTAACGGAGCAGTTGGGGCAAGAAAGACTCGAAGATGTTAATCATATCTAAGTCATGCCTTCAGCATAGAGCTTAGGGTAGTTGATTCGAATACTCACCGAACATGGGAGACCATGTCTGGTTAATGACATCGAGACAGACAGAACCACTTCTGATCCAGATATCTATCACTCCAGTCTAGTTGGTGGGCTGAGATTACTTACAATTCATCAATGTTGGGATGGAAGATCTTGTTCATGAACCCAATACTCGGGCTCTTATATGGATACTGGTCGGGCAGTTCGACGTGGATCTTCCACACACCCCCAGCAAAAGCAGCTAATAAAAGGAAATCAGATGAGCCACACGAGGCGTGACAAGGTCAAGCCTACTTTCTTCGGGGCCGTTGAACATCACATAAAACTCTTGCATACTATCGTTGACGAGGTTGACCTCATAATCTGACATTAACCTAGACATGGCGTTGGTAAACGCTAGGGCGGCGTGTATAATAGACCTACATCTTCATTACGTCTGTCTCGATACGACGCTTGGGAGAGGTGTGGGTAGACGAAAAGCCGATAGCGTTAGCTGGATGGCAATCTAGAAGGCCAGACTGGACTTATCATCTTGTAGCTTGGATGGGTAGAAGCGGCGAACAAGGAAGAGACCGAGTCTCAGTTAGTGATCTTCAGCAAAGCGGCTAAATCAGCGTCTGAGTTGCTAGATCGATAACAACACTCACAGGGACTATGGGTAGCTGTGGAGTAGTGCTCAAGAAAGGGGGAGTTGACCGGTGTGGACGTTCGCTTCACAAAGCTATTTGGCTGGATAGGACCGAGGACATGCCTCACATTCTCACGTGATAGCACCGAACCGCTCCGAACGCCGAGTTTCCCAAAGCCCAAATGTCCAAACGCAGACGGATAATGATGGTATGTCATAATATTAATCAGTATGAAAAAAAATCCTAACAAATCGTACACGGTGCTATCCAGCCTAGTCCATGCTTTCATTTAGTAGTAATATTCTTCGTAAACGCAATAAGTTCCGCGACAACGCCTGCCAAAGTTATTATAATCCGTGTCCCGCTCACGTTCACGATACTGGTTCGTGTGTTTGGGTGCTACAGCAGACGGCATTGGCGCTGGAGCTGCTGCCCCGATGCCAAGCATCCTGAACGCGACCGCGAAGGCTAAAGCAGATAGGGTTTAGTGCACAACGCGATAAAGATACGGTAATCAACGCACTGAGCCAGAGGAGGAAGAACATTCCAATCATCTTCAATTGGTCTCGCCCCTGTCCTCTTGTGAGTTCACCATCATGGCGGCGATCGTCCGTAACGCTATAGGGGTTCAGAGTTCTATATCAGTATATGGTCGTGGGAGAGTAGGATCAGACTAACATATAGGCCAATGCGCCACACGCTCCTAGCGCTAACACGATCTGGAGCAGCCCTATAGGACCTATCAAGCCAGACAGCTATCAGTCCCCCAAATCCAAATCTGTTTGAAAGTTTGATTACGCACCTCGGAGGCCCGGCAAAACAAAAAGTGCCAACTGTATGGCGACAGCGCAGGACACGCCTGAAAATATTCCATTAGACTAAAGTAACTTGGTCGAGTGCTAGACTTACCAATGGTTGTCCATCTAACTAGGTCTTCGTAGCGCATTCTTGACCTGTCGGCTCGTACAACGTCCCTTGGATCAGGTGTTGGTAGCCGTATAGGTGACCCCGACCTGGAGGGGGATGAGTTTGAGCTGGTAGCACGGGAGCCGGCCACGATGAGATATTTCAGAAAACCGGGTTACAAGAAAGGTCTAGAAATCCAGCAAACGATGCCGAGATATGGGTGAGGAGGTTAGCGTGGTTGGTGCTGGGGACACGTTTTGAGCTGAAGCGCTCTTCTTTACCTTATTGTACCGCGCCAACGAGGCGGACATGTGTTCACAAAGAAAATACAGGGGCAATTACACGTGGTAAGTAAATAAACAATGCACTTTATGTCACGTGCGATGGTGAGGACACTTGGCGAAGCGCATTTATGCACTCGAATTTTTAGACAAGCTTTAGTAGGAGTCATATTGTACAAGAATTGAGCAGATGCTTAAACTAGCACCGTCTAGACACAAGATTTAGCTGCGGATACATAGTCACAGAATATTAAGCCCAAGAGGTTCCTAGCAAGTACTACGACAGCGTGGGTGAACCAAGCGGCACCCCAAACAGGCTCATCTGGGCTCCAAGAATGGATGAAGCATGGATTTTAATGTTAGTTAGTAGTTTCGTGCAGATAGTTGAGGTGAAAGGTTCTGCTATAATCCTATTATACTCGGATAGAAATAAGACACATACTGCGTCTTCGTTGAAGCCATGAGTATCCGTATACCAATGTCAGCAGCACGCTATCGACAACGGCTGGCATAACGCTTTGACGGCTGATAGTCCTGAAAAGTTTTCTATTGACGAAAGTATTATGTGGTATTGATATACAAGGTGGATCGAAAATACATATTCATGCCGAAGTAACACTCCCAGGAACCTGTGTGACTTGTCCGTTGTGAATGATCACCGAGTGACCAGGTTGCTATGAATCCCGCCGGTGAGTGAGAAAGAGAGTAGGAAGAACTAATCAATTGACGTACCTGCTGGATAACTTGATGTTGGAGAGGCGCGCCATGACTACCTGGGTAGTATACAAAAGTTTGGCCCCCTCGGCCACTTCCGCTCCCACTTCCAACTCCACTCCCAATTCCATTTCCGACCCCACTTCCGACTCCGCTTCCTACTTGACTGCCCGCTGGATAGTCTATGGGCATAGGAGGCTTGGGGAGCTCCTTTTCTTGAAACAACTCGACGTCAGACATCGAGTCCTTCCAGATATCCCGGTCCCCTCGAGCATATAGCTTGAGAACAACGGTAAGTAGTCCGATCAAAGCGAGGACGACTAACGAGAATTGTGTTAGTTGATCATTGCATATAGTAGTTGTCTCAACCTACGAAATACGAAGTTAGCCCAAGAGAATGCCAGTATGGTCTAGGGACAAAATACAATGTGAATATATCCTTGACTGAAACAACGTAATAACAAACCTTCATTTGTCGACAGTAGTTCTCGGCAGAAACTGTTCAAGATCAAGCAGTGAAACCAAGCATGGTAAGCTAAACCGACTTACATGTTGTGTCGTTCTTGGCAGCAATAGTTTGTCCCTTTAACGCGTAACAGAATTGTTGTCTGACGGGAGCCATGAGCCCAGGTAACCGACGCGATCTCAAGAGTATGATACATACCCAATAATATCTTGGGAATACGCCCCCATCGTAAGCCAGAGTGCTGTTTGGAGTGACTTGGTTGGCCATTTGCATTAAATTGGAGCTGACTGACTCGCCTATGAGGATGGCCAATATCACAGCATCGATTCGTGGCTGGGAACGGAGTGCGAGCAGGATAAACACCACGATTGTGAGACCAGACACAACCTGGGATAAGACCAAATTAGGCTCCGTCGAACAAACATATACTTCCGTATCTGGGCTTACCAAAGAGAAGAGGAGGAAATCATCTAACGGGACATTAGCAGCAAGCACATTCAGTTTGTTCAACCGCACTCACGAATGCCAGTCGATAATAGGCGGGCCGTTAGATTAGCACTATTCAAGCACAAGTTAAGCCACGGACAAGTGATCGGAGAAAGTCAGTCTCACGATATTCCGAGAACCACTGCAGCACCGGCAAAAACAAGGGCTACATGTCAAAGGTTATCAGCAGCAGCCACAATCTGGGAACTAAACACGCACCGAACAGGCCCAACCGGACGATCATGAACAAATGGCCCATTGGACGTCAAGATTAACTGTAGATTTCGTGCAGGTCGTCGAAAAGTGGCGTATGGGGGAGATGAAGATTGCGTTATAATCCGATTAAACACGCGTAGTAGTGAGACAGATGCTGCGGCCAAGACTGCCTCGTTGAAGTCGCCTGTTCACAGAGGCGATACAAGTCTCGGCTGGCGGCGAAAACAACCTCGAAACTTGGGGTGAACCCTGCGATGGGCGGAGGACCCTGAGTAAACAAACGCGAGGCTGAACTCAGAAAATCAGACAGTGGGCATCAGTTTCACAACATCTAATTCGTTACTTCGTCAGATACATAAGGCCTGCATAGTACAGGTATGGTTAACATCATGTGGAAAAAAAATATGTTATAGGCATGTAAAGCCTCGAAATTGGTCAGGATAAATATCTTCAGCACCAGGGATAAGGGACATATATAAAAGGTATGCATTCAACGCTTGCGTTGAGCATCCGCTGTAGCAGAGCGGGAAGGAGCTGTTGTGGCCGGCGCGACAGTGCGGGATCGAGCTGTGCTCCCAGTACCAGCGCGAGAAAGGTTACCAGCATCGTTTCGAACAGAACCGTTGGCCCCAGTACGCGTAGCACCAGAACCTGTCCGCCTTGGTGCATTGGGGTCTCTTGGCCGTCCACTTGCGGTCGTAGACTTGGAAGCATCGCGTGAAAGAGCAGACGCGCGAGGAGGTCCAGCGGCTACAGGTCGGGCCGAAGCTGTGCTTTGCTTGGAGCCGGACCGACCAACCGTAGCGGCTCCATAGCGAGTAGTGCCTTCTGGAGGAGGGATCCACACCATGCGCCTGGAAGCTTCGCATTAGATATAGAAATACAGTGGTCCAAACTTTGACTCACGATTCACCAGGAGCCAGTTGCGACAAGTCCGAAGCGAGCAATGGCTGCTGGGACGGGCGAGACACATGACCAGGCCGAGTTGCAGCTCGGCGAGGAGAAGTAGTAACGGGAGGGGGCAGAGTAGTATATCTGTCCGGCTCCTGTTTCTCTTCCACTCCTCCTTGTTGTTGGCCCGGCTTGACTGGACCGAAAATAAACCAAGGGAACGTTGTGACCTAGACAAGATAGACGTAAGACAGATGCCACGTTCCGATAACAAAAATACGCACTCGGGCTGTCCAAACTTGCCTGCGGCCCGCAAAATGATGCCGAATACACAAGAACAGAAGGAAACCCCACAGTGCGAGGAGTAGAATACCGTTAAAAAACGCTAGCGCCTAGTCAGAGCGGGTCAATTGAAAGAACGGGATAGATCTGGTAAGCCGCGCATACCTTGACAGTACGATATTGGGCAAGCAAGTCCTGAGCAGGATCTACTCATGAAGCAAGTCAGAAATTGCACGATGTTAATGTAGCATGGACTCACCCCAATCATCAGAGCCATCGTCATCTGTGCACTCGACTTCGATGTCTGCCAAAGTGCCAGTCGATGTATACATGCCAAGAGCTGGAGCATTCCTTAGCCGCTTGGCGCTTTTGGAGTAAAGGGGAGAACGCACCAAACCACATGAATCCGAGTAACCCAACAAAAAGAAGTTCGGATCGCACTTGCGAGGCGACATATGGCTTACGAGTTCGCCCTAACCAGATGCTATGATGAAAATCAGTATGAAGCGATTTAGTTGAATGTCCGCGAATGTTACTTACAGAGTGCCCAGAATAATATAAGTCATTATGGAAACAATTATGCCAAAGGGAATGAAGCTCGCTGATCGACATGGTCAATCTCAAAAACGCCGAAGATCATCGGAGAGACCTACTGAGCTCGCTGGGTATTACAAGTGATTGGAAATGAACCAAAAGCGCAAAGACGATCAAGGTCCACAGCATCACAAAGGCTTGATATGGCGTGAGCGGCGATGAAGATCGAGAACAAGTTCTCACATACCAAAGATGCCGATGCGGAAGGCATTGACGGTGAACGAGAATCGCATCGCGTGATCCCCAAATCGACGAAAAATTGTGGCAGAAAAATAAGCTGGAGCAGAGGCAGAGACAAAGCTCTATGGTCTGTGTAGTGTGATCTTCAGAGGCCTCTGCACTCCGCTCAGCTGAATATACGCGTGCTGGTGGTCGTAAACACGCTCTGTGCACAAGGCCTGGTGCTGTGTGGTGATGGCCGTTGAGGGGAGAAAACCACGCTGCGCCAGGGCGGGCCACGAGATCTCAGGCGTGCTATATGAAACTTCCATTGGGGGACTGATCAATAATAAAAATGTAGGATTGTGGAGCAGAAGTGTACAAAGTGTACAAATATAGAGGGCTGGAGCGAGTTCGCTAAGTGATAGGCACTTACACACGAGGCGGGCCACGAGGCAGATCAAATGCACTCCCACGGTAAACAAAGACGCTGAATCAGCTGTATTTCATTCTCATTTGTTATCGACACAGCTTGTCATGCAACCTCAGCTCTAAGTTGTTGTCCATATTCGACATATTCATCAAGACATCCTGGGTTGCGCAACGTCGAAAGGTTGATGGTATTCTTTGGTGCACCATTGATAATCTTCTTGACAGGAACCTCCACCCTGTAAAGCCAAACCACCATATCAGCTCGGTTCGAAGAAACAGGGTTAAAGTGTGAACCTTTTTCCGTTCAGTGTGTGGGGTATTTCCCCCTTTACTTGAAGTATCTATAGGTTATACGTGAGTCACATAATTTGTGCTTATCTATACCATTAGAGTACCTTTTCAGGGCAATGTCTTGGGCTCCGTTTTTTCCGTATCTCATCTCTAATACGCTTGCGCAAGTCGTCCGTCAAATTTTCGCCTTCGGCCAGTTTCACAAACAGAATCACGCGCTCATCCGCACCCCCTTGTATTAGTTGGCCTATCACCAACGAGTCGAGAATAATAGGCTGAGCCTGAGTAGAAAAGGTCTGATCTAGTACCTCGTAGATTTCGCTCGAACCGAATCGGATGCCGCCTGGGTTAAGAACTCCGTCACTCCGACCTAAAATAACATTAGACAATTTACGATGTAGTATGGAGATATTTACCCAACATAATAACCCCACCGTTCTGAGTGATGCATACATAGTCCCCGTGATCTAAGAATCGAGTGTCAGATATTTTGATAAAACAGCCAAGTTGCACTCACGCCATATTCCCTTAAAAACGCCAAAGTATGCCTCCTCGTAGCGTTTCTGTGCTTTCAAAGTCTCATCCTCATTTGCGTACCCGGGTAGAGGCCAGAACCCAGCGGGTTGGCACGGGAAAGGACGAGTGCAGACCTGCCAGCAAGTCAGCGTTTGCCCTCTTCGTAATCTACGAGAGAAATATACCAGCTCTCCAGTTTCTCCTTTTGGTAATGGCTTCCCATCCTGCGAGAAAGAGTGTACTGCCATGCCCAGCATTCGACATTGAACTTCCCCTCTGTATACTGGCAGCACCGTATTCATCCCAGCAAACAGACTATCACCCAGGACGCTAAGTACAGTCATGCACCAATAACCATAAGAATTACACACCTGCATATGTCAGTACCGCCTGACGAAAAAGACAAAATATAAGATCAGCGCGCATATACAAGGGCTATAACTTGCCTGTGATTGACGCCAATAGCGCATCTCTGGATATATGCTCGTATACATAATCGAATTGCTGTGGGGCTAGAGGCGATCCCGTTGAGTAGATGTGTCTCACACTGGATAGATCATGGTGTTCCCGAGGTTTGTAGCCTTTCTGTAACAAAAGGTTGGTTGCAGAAAACAGTCAATGGTGAAAACATACAGCAAGTTGGTCCAGGTATTTTGCACTGATAAAGAGTTTTGGAACCAAGTGAGGATCTTAAATGATTAAACCCACCTGGTCCCGAAAATAGTAATCTTGAGGTCTTCCGTCATTCGCCACAAACAAGAGGGGTCGCGTAGCGGACTCCCGTCATACAACACAAGGGTACATCCCACGCCTAGGCCACCCATTAAAAACTGGTACATCATCCCTACCCAGCATCAATGTGAGACCTAGTTTAAGGGAATCGTACCGCCAGTACTCACATCCACTATTCAAAGTCAGGCTCACTCTCAGGAAAAACAACAAGCGAACTCACGTTGTAGTGTAATAAAAGAACACATCTTCAGGCTTCATGTCTGCGCAGATCAGAAGTTCTTTCCGGGATTGAATCAACATCCCGCCTGTTCGGTGAACAATCGCTTTTGGTTTGCCTGGGGTGGCGTCAGATTTCAGTCATCGGCCCATGACCTCCATATGAGCTCATACCAGTCGTCCCAGAACTGAACATTATCCATAACGGATGATTGAAGTCGACACGAGTCCAAGCAATGTTGCCATCGTGATCTTTGCCCGCTCCCGATCGTTTACCGCGATTTAAAAAGGCTTCCCAGCTTTCCCAAGCGCCCTCGCCATCGGCCGGTGTAGCTTTACCACGAGCCGCGTCGATAATCACTACTTTTGGTGTCTCAAGTCCCCGCTTGTTTAGCCCTGCCAACAGAGCTTCGAGCTTCGGGATGTGTGGATGGCGTTTCCCATTGTACCTGAAAGCGCCCCACCGAACTGAGTGCCCCTGTCCCCAAAAAATTAATAAGAGGTAACACGTACGATACCGAGTTAACTGCGAAAATCACTTTTGGCCTTACTTGTTCGAACCTAGATTACGAGTTGCAGCTTATCATCCGATCAGGCCTGTCTGCTTACCTTTCCAGTACACCATCTGGGCCAAAGTCTGCAGCCGCGCTGACCCACAAGGCTCCTATCGCTGCCGTGGCAAGGCAGACAACAGCAGCCTCCTGTGACAAGACTAGGCGGTTAGTGTGGGGTGCCCGATACATTCCATCCCGAGACTTACGACGCAGTTTGACGAATATGACGCTACCCGGTCACCTTTTGTGACCCCTTGCTCCGTGAGCGCAGATACGGCATCCGCTACATTTGCGTACAGCTCGGCATAAGTCACTTTGCGAAATGAAGGCCTGTCAAGGTCCGGGGTGGGTTCGACTTTTGGTAAAGGACAGAAATAGTCAGCGCTTATTGTGCGCTTTGCCGGACGGGAGACCAACCAGCTTCTATCAATGCCACCTTGTCAGGCGATCTACACCATAGGGCATTCTCTGCCCAGTTTACGCGTGAGCCTGGGAACCAGTCCGGGTTATCTGCAGGCAGTGCCTTCTCGTCTACAACCTATGCTCCAGCGGTTAGACTCTGATCGGGTGCCGGATCATCCTTGCCTACACTCTGTCCCCGTTCGCCAATGATACCAGTCTCTTCCCATACTGACCCCCAAAATTTGGCGATGTTCTCGGTAGACCAAGCCCATAGCTCATCGTAATTAGTCAGGGATAGGTCATATTTAGCGTTCACTTTGCGCATAAAGTGTGAAGTGCGAGCTTCGTCCACATTGCGCGGAGTAAAAAGCGGGGCCGCGCTCATCTATGCAATAAGAGAATGTCTAGCTCGTCGTGGTTGACTGGTGAAAGCACTTGGCTCACAAGCTCCGGAGCGCGAAAACACGTGATCGCGATGGATGCTATAAAGTGAGCGCTGAGCGGCAGGCTGCTTTTGTCTATGCAATTACACAGCGACGCAGTAGTCAGTTTCTCATAGAAGCTGAGTGACAGGTTGCATACGTCGGAGGAGCCCCGGCGACGGCTGCCAAGACATTCTACTCCGCGCCTAGACGTTCGAGGAAAACGCCAACTCATGGCTTCGACCAAGCTCCTCGGACTTGGCAGTGGCAACATGTGGTGGATACGCACCGCATTCAATGCATTTGTTTCTGTCCTTTTGTGAGGTGAATTGGTGCTTTGCAGGCGATTGCTTATACACGAGTCATAATACTTAGTCATTGTTACTGCTGCGTGACAGAGCATAAGCGTCTATATTTGGTCCCCGCAGGATGCGCGGTGGCGCTATCACAAAAAAGGATCACACGTTCGTTAGCGGATTTGGCAGGATTCTTATCGGCTTGGCCTGAGCGACTCGTGTCAATCCAGGGGACAATTGGAGATGCCGCACTTACCGATGGCCCGGAATCAAGCCTTGGTGGTGGCCCTATAAGTAGAACCCTCCTCGGCCGACCAGTTCAGATCGTCTCCCCAGCCTTCTGACTCGCTCTTAAACCACCTCACCCCAGCCAACAGCCCTCTCACAACCACCATGCCTTCGTTCATCGACAGGTTCTATCCTTCCGGCTCTCCCGAAGCCGTTGCTCATGCCTACATCAAGTCAGTAGCTCATTGTTTCAGGCATTCATCTCTCTGACCCATCGCCTCTAGAGAGCATCTCTGGCATGACCCGACCATTACTATTGACACCGTAGGATTGTGCGCATCTTACGCCGGTGAGCACTCTCGCTAGCTTGCTGGGAGCTCCAATGCTCACATTGATTATTTTAGCACTCTCTCGTTATATTGTTGGCGAAGACCTCTACGTGCCACCACGAAACGAGGCTGAGCTCAACTACATGCTGTAAGTGTCCAACCTTTCTGATATCACACCAACGCTTAACGTTCCCCACAGTAAGCGCTACACAACCGATGTCCTTCACTCGCTCGTATCTCAAGCCCGTGATTCCGAGCTGCGAACCATGCTGCCAAAGGTGGGTTCTTCACTCCCGCCGGCTAGTACCCCGGACTGATTTTGTAATGCTTGACAGGCTCGTCGAGTCGCCGCTTCGTCGCTGGATGCTCTTTTGCGCAATCCCGAGCACCTTGAGAGCCTGTTGGTCAGGCATTCTCCCCCTGAGAACGACGTGGTCACACTCCACACGTCTCAGGCACGAACCGACAGCCCCATTCCCCAGTCCAGGGTTATCCGAACGGCGTAACTTTCCAGTTATTCCGTATTCTCTGCATGGCTCTCTTCGTGTTGTATTATTTTGTCTGCGTTGTCTTATTCGCTGGTTTATTTATCACCCACTCATGCCGACTCGCTATGTTGTGCAACCCTATAACATTACCCGCATGTACTTACGCTGTATAGTAGCTAATCCATCCAAGCTAAACTGTGATCTACGCCTGCCTCGCGCAAGTTTAACATCTGGGGCCCCACTGCTCTAAGTTTTAGGCTACCCCCTCGATTCTAAGAAGAGCCAAGATGAGCGCAGACATGAAGTCATCGTGATTGTGATGAGCCTCGGCTTCAGCTCCAGACGGCCGACTCGCGGACGATAAGGATAGGAGTCTCGGACGGAGACGCGCACCACGTGACTACTGACGCAACGTGCTTGTGAATAAACAACGAACGTGCGTCCCAACTGCGGTCTTGTACTTTGTACTCTGTGCTTGATAGACTTTTCTGGGTAGCTTCGGGCACTGCATTTTGCTGACCGAGCCGGCGCTCCTTCCTCCGTTCACTAACTGGACTCAGCTTCGAGTACAGCGTTTGCAACTCATATGACCATCTGCCCGAGCCCGATTTTCTGTTGACTCCGGCTATCTTTCTACTGTCGTCCCTTTTCTCGCACGTTCGAGCCCAAGCCTACGTGTTATGATGCCGTCCACACGCGCGCAACTGGCAGTGCTTGTCCTAGCTATCGCGTCTCAGTCAGCGCTTGCTTCCCAGACATATCTACATTCCCCGAACCCGGCGATAGGATCTGCAGGTACTTGTCTCGATTGAGATTTAGCCCCAGTTCTCGATTGACGCGATTAGTAGTAAAGAAATTATATGGCCGATTTCTCCATATCACTGTAAGTTTACTTCTGGCCTTGGCAAAGACGTCATTCAGTGCTTGTTGCTGCAGGACATGCACCCGGACGGCTACTACCTGCCGGGATCCTCGATTTCGAGCTCGTGTCACTCTAACAAGCCTCGCGGCGAACCAGATCGTGCGGGGCAATATGGGGCCCCCGGTACAGATTGCGATAGCCCTCTTTCGCTGGTCAACACAACCCTCAGGTGGATAGAGAAGGAATGGGCAGATAAAATCGATTTTGTAATATGTGAGCTAGCTTCTCTATTGCCCTAGTTGTTGTTTCTGAAAGCGCCTGACTTGTTGTATAGGGACAGGTGATAATGCAAGGCAAGTAGCAGCCGTCGTGTGTATCCTAGAATGCAGATCTGACAGACTGGACTAGGCACGATATCGACAGCAGTATTCCTCGTACGCCAGCAGAGATTCGTGATATGAATCGAGATATAGCACACCAAATGGATATGTTGTTCACACCTCGTGGTGTACCTGTTGTTCCGAGCATTGGTGTAAGTGTACATGAGCTTACCAAACTGTCCATCTGACTTGAAACTTGTAGAACAACGACATCTGGCGTATGTATCCTATCTATTTCACCCAGATCTTTTTACTTACATGTTGATACATCACCCCAACTAAAGCACATGTGAGTAACACTTAATTTCATGCAGCAAATCGACTCAGCCAGCTCTTGCAGAACATTATGTATGAGGTAGGTTCCCGCCTTGGCTGGCTGCACGCTTTTAGCTGAAGTATCTTGTTAGGGACCAAGTCCAATTACAAATGATTTCTTGGAGTAAGTCGCTCCATTTTATCTCGTATCTGTTCTGACTCAGCTGGGTAGGACTTGGAGGAGCTTTGTCCCCTTTCCAGCCTATCAGGTGTTTCAACGTGGGGTATACTTCTCGGTTGAGGTCCGGCTCTGAATATGTTTGTTGAAATTATTTTGACAAACCAATATCTTTCAGCTGGTACCCAATCGGCTTGCTGCAATCAGCCTAAACACACTGTATTGGTACGAAAGCAATAAAGGTAAATACCTCACCTTCGATCCAAGCTGCTCATCGACCAAGCAATCCCACAGCTGTGGATGGCTGCCCAAGGAAAGGCAATGATCCAGGAACCTTGGAGCAAGTACACCTAATTACCCTACCTATCCTATCGTTGATCCCGCTCCACTGAAAGGCTAGACTGGCTCGAGGTTCAGCTCAAGATGTACCGGTCTCGAAAGATGCAGGTCAGCGCTGAAACAAGGATTCGAATCATCATGTGCTCAGCCTTCATTTCGTAGGTATGGTTAACTGGGCATGTGGCCCCGACTCCTGGTAAGTGCGCCACAAGTTGACATGACTACACGAATAAACCTCGGAAACATTAGGAGACTATTTTGCTCGTTGCTTTACCCGATATGGAGAACTTGCGTTAAGATAGTGAGTATAGTGCTCAGTGGGGTTGCGTCACGGGCTAACAATTGCGCAGCCAGGATACGATCCTCGGGCATCTGTATGGAGTGAGTTCAAGCGTCATACGTGTGAGGTAACCTAGCTAAATGCGTATTGTTCAGCACAAAAATGTGGACCATGTAAGTGTGCTGAATCTTCACCCGGCTTCAGTGGCTTACACAACAATAGTTTGTTCTTCTCAGTGTTGATGACGTCTTGTCGCCATCACCCTCAATACGCATTACGGGCCGGAAAAAAGAGATCCTGATTGCAGAAACCTTGCGAAGCGATTGCAAGGAACTTGCCCGCAAGAAGAGGTTGGACTATGACGACTACTTTATCGTGTAAGTTATTCACAGTGTTCCAACCGAATGGCGAATTTACCTGGGCTGAACAGCAATATTGGGCCTTCTGTTATACCTGAGTATACCCCAAGCGTGCGAATATTCACCTACAACATCACCGCTGCCGAGTCGCCAGGCCTAGACAGCAACGAGATTGCCGGTTCGGATTTGAGCGAGTAAGTTTATCCGTTACACGCTAAAGTACTCGATTCACGAACTTTATTTCAGAGTGAATGCGCTGAAGATCGATTGTTCAAAGAAAGAGAACAAAAACAAGAAACAGTGTGTATTCAAGAAACCGAGACATGCAAACAAACACAGCCCTAGCCGAACCAATAAGCTCTGGAGCCCGACTGGATACTCCCAGGTATGTGTAAGATTTGGCATCACGCATAACAGCGATTCTAACTCGCCCAAGTTCTTCATTCCTCCCTCTAATTGGGCCAAAGCCAATGCGTCGCATGCGCCAGAATACGAATTGGAGTATGTAACATATACACTCGACGCGCTGCGAAGCAATGTTTCGCTTGTTCCCGAGCACCTGCTCCCACCTGAACTCCAAGCGGGCTCGATCGATTCTACAAGCAAATCTCGCTACGCCCCGTTTGCGCTGAAGGATTTGACGATTCCCAGCTGGATAAAGTTTGCGCGTAGGATGGGCAAGAAGAAGAAGCTGTGGAGGCGGTTTGAGGAGGCTATGTTCTTGGAAACGGATGTGAATACGAACTAAAGTGGGGCTCGAGGCGAGTATTGTACCCCAGTTTGGGTGTAGTATAGAGCGTGCTTAGCATTTGTTCGGTGTAGACTTTGCGAAGCTAAATGTATATATGCATATATCCAACGGTCTAGTACCAGTTCGGATAACGCTTCCACCGACTTTTCCCGGTGATATCAGTCTGATTCGAAGGCGAGTACCCCTGTTTGATACCTTGGACCATGATGCATCATGCTGCGGTTTGAGACGCGAGGTCATGTCGGTCGGGCTGCACTCGGACTGCTCACATAATCGTTTTACGCATAGAGCGTGTGGCGTGGTGTGCCACAGTCTCAGCTGGTGTTTTGAGAAACAGTTGGAGCTAGTGGATCGGTTTGCGGTTTCATACCTGTGGTGTGTTTTGTTTTTGTTTTTGTCATCTCGTTGACAATACACTCTCCACAAACATCTAGATCACCCGTGCCTCTTTGCGGTACCTGCTCGCCCTTGGCGCGAGAACCTACATTCCATGTTTTCCCCCCTCGCCATTATTTGTGCCAATTTGGACGTCCGGAGGCCGCGACCAAATGAATTCCGCGCGAAGTCGTTAGGGCCGTTGCCGAGGACATACGTGCTACACCTGACCGAGGCCGAAATGAAAACTCGGATTCAGTCGATTTTGGGCATTGCGGGCGGGAGGATCGGAAGCTCGAGGGAGCTGCAGAGTCGGGGCAGGAGGTAAGATGAGCGGGTGATGCGCCACTGACAGGAGGATGTGCGATGCGAAATGAAATCCGATTGGAGTTGGAGGTGGGATGACGAGAAAGAGGGAGCAATCGAATTGTTTGAAGAGGCGTTAAGGTTGAATCAAGTTCTCCCTGTGATGAGGTACGATGTATGCTCGAGATTCGAGGTTGGAGGCTGTTGCTGAAACACCCATTGTTGTGCCACAAATCATATCAGGTGCGTTCATTCAAGACATTACAATTGTGGACGACACTGTGCGCACACGAGATGAATACCGGGCGCTCCGAACCCGCCGAGTGTGATGCTCAATAAGTCGCGAAGGCTTCTGCGGTCGGGACTCGGCCGTCGGCTATGCGGATGGGGGAGCGGGTTTGTCAAGGCATGAAATTAGGTGTGTGGGACATAGCGAAAACAATTAAGAGAAGTAGGGTCATTTGGGAGCACGCAGCGATGTTGAGGGACGTACGTGTTGAGTTTAGATTGTGGAATGTCTTCTAGACGAGTTACTTATTCAGCGAAGAGGAACCGGCGAAAGAAGGGGGGCATTATTCATTGAGGCGCGCGAAATACAGTTGTATTGTTCGTAGGATGCAAATACGCTCTGACATGATCTGTTAATCACTCGCCGCCGGAACAGACTGGGATGTCTGCACCGCTCGAAACTCGCTCGTGGATAACGTCAAAGACAGGTTGTGTGGATAAAACCACAGGCACCGAGATAACGCTTACCGGACAGATGTTCCCAATGTTGTGATCTGAGTAAACCAAATGGGTAGGCGAATATCGAGAGCTGTGTGAGCCCTAGGGGTCAGAAGCTTGGTTGGGAGAGCGGTTAATCCATAGTTGGAAGACAGCCGCAGGAGCGTCCATGGTGTCGAGAGGAAGGGGGGTCACAAGCGCAGTCTATTGATCGGGGGGCTGCGTTGTGGCCGAGGAGGGTATAGAGATAAGCATATTACCATAATACATGTGACTGAATGGTCGAGTGTATGCGCTTGGACAGGGCTGGAGGGGAGCTGAAATAAAGGGCGAATGCGAGGGGCACCTGCCGAATCGGGACGGCATCTGAAACCTGGTGTTTCAGACGGCCGAATCAGGGCATGGTTCTGATGGGTGACGGTGGCGGGTCGATCAGGACGAGACACGTGGCGACGATCCGCTCACTCTGTGTCGATGCTGGCCGCGGCCCGGGGCACTCGTTCGATGGCCTGTATGCACGCAGAGAGTGCAAGAGGCGGCGGCGGCAGTGAGGAGAGCGACGACTGGGAGCGCTGGGCGATAGGATGCGAAGAAGCAACAAGGGAGTGTGGGATGGCGGGCGGAAGTAGTGTTCTTCGCCGGACTAGGCAGGGCTTGTGTAGGGCCGGTCCGGGGGAGGATTGAAAAACAGAGTGATTTACACGGTCGTCCTGGCAGCAACCCATCCGCCTTCGGCTCGCGCACCCACAAACCCATCCCGTAAGTGTCATTGCAGGGAGCTTCCGCGGCGCTGGATCTGCGGTGTACTTAGCACGGGCGACGCTGACGATTGGACCCACTCTCTAGCTGCTCTCTCTCCCGCGGCTGGCCCGCCTTTTACATTTTATTTTTGCCTTGGGTCAGACTGCGGCTTCGTTTCCCGCGTCGACGTTCGCTCATTCTCTTTTCTGTCTGTGCATGGCCTCGCCGTCGATGCTCGCCAACCCGCTTGCGTTTGAGCAGCACTCGCTTCAGCACTTTTCGCCCGCCCACTCGCGCTCGGCGTCGACCGCGTCGTCCTCGTCGCTGTTCTCGCGCCCGACGCCGTCGCACGTGCCGCTCGGACCGGGCTTCATGTCGCACGAGGAAGTGTACGGCCAGCTCCGCCACCCGCACGCCGTGGCCCCGTCCCACACGCGGCACTCGTCCGGCGCTTCGACCTCGTATTCGCTTGGCACAAACCTCCACACACCCGCAGACTCGCCTCCCGCCATGGCCAATTACAAGAACCACATCTCCCGATCCACCCACATCCGCCGGGCACGCGCCGCCTCGTCGCCCTATGGCCGCGACGACCCCATGCTCTCCGGCTCCGATTCCCTGCGATCCTCGTCCAGCGAGGCCGAGGACATGGCCGCCGCCTTTTTCGCGCCCCCCGACTACGGCCCCATGTTCGCCGACGCAGGCATCGCCCCCGACGCCATGCACGCCGGCCCCAGCTACGCCCAGATGACCCTCGGCCCCGCCCAGCAGCTCGAGCAGCTCGCCGCAAACGTCCGAGCAGCCACTACCACCAGCGCATCCGACCGCGCAAAGCAGATATTTGTCCAGGCTTGGTTCGTTCCTCTCATTCCGCCGCGAACCCGACTAACCCCCGCACAGGCTCACCGCCAACTATGCCCAGTACGCAGACGGCAACGTCCCCCGCCAGGGCCTCTACAACTCGTACAGGAACATCTGCGATGTCCACGGCATCCCGCACATCAACACCGCGACCCTCGGCAAGGCCATCCGTCTCTGCTTCCCCGCTATCAAGACCCGCCGTCTGGGCGTTCGAGGCAATAGCAAGTATCATTGTGAGTTGTCTTTCCATTCGCATCTGCCCCTATTGACCCGTTTCAGACTGTGGTATTCGCCCGGTGACTGCGACCGAGGTTGCGTTTTTGCAAGAGTTTATCCGGAAATCGAACCAGCAGGCACAGCTCGCCATGTCGATGCGCGCCGCAAACTCGTCCCAGTCGGGCTCCGACGCGCGCTCGGGAGAAGACGATGACGAGGACGACGAATCGGACGCACCACCCCCGAGCCGCGGCGCTTCCCTCCATCTCGGTGTCGAGACCAAGGGTGGCTCGTCGTCCCTGGATGACAAGACACCCACGACAAATACCTTGCTGTCGGCCGCTCAAGGCTCGCGCAAGCCAAACGACGGATACACGCCTGCCCAGATCCGCAGTCGCAAGAACACCACAGACGACAACACGGCCAAATCCCCCTCGACGTCCATTTCCAAAGATCCGACTCCCTATGTCGCCCCGCACCCGCACATTTCGGTTCGGCAGCTCGCCAATTTCCCGAGTATCGAAGAGGCGATCGGTCCAAACGCGTCGGCTGCGTCTCCTCAGAATGTGGCCGCGCGCGAGGTCTGGCGTTGGTTCGAGGCGCATCTGGACGGTCTGTTGGATAGCGTGCGCACATTCCGCTTTGACCAGTTTGAGATCCACCTCCGAACGTTCTGGGCTGGGCTGAGCGGAGACCATCGCGAGGTAGTCCACGCACCCGCAGTGGCCGGGCTCATGGCCAAGGCCGATGCCATTGTCTATGATGTGAGTTTGTGTCCTTTGTCGTATTCAACTTTTGTCTAACCCCAAACAGGAAATTCTGGAAATACTTCGCTCTCAGATTTTAGCTCCGATCCCACCCCAAGCATTGACGAGTCTGCGACAATTGGCGGACAAGATGGAAAAGATCCTTCTGGTCGCACTAGAAAACTATGGCACTACCTTTGTCGAGCCCAAGGTTGAATTGGGTGCTCGTTTTGGCCACCTTGTTTGTGCGTAACTTTAACTTTGATCCATTGCAAACTCCTCTGACAAGAGCCGAACAGTGCGCTTCCTGGACATTTTCCAAGTCACACAGGCCTTGTCCTCGGTGCTCACGAACCCCAAGCAGTTGTCTGACATGCGACGGTCATGGCGCGATATCGATTTCGAGTCGGTTCGCAACCAGTCTGCGCTCGTGTGCAATTGCCGTCACGAAGACCTCGTCCAATTACTCGAGGTTGATTTCACGACTCTGCTCGACGCCCTCGCTGCGTCTTCCGAGCCTGTACGCGACGTGATGGCGTGGGCTGACAACTGCTGTGAGCGGTTGATGGGCGCACATGGAGGTGTGAGCGGTCACGAGGCACGGGCTACGATGAGCTCGCGTAGCGTGCTTATTCGTTGGCAGTACGTGACCAGCCAGATTATGCGTGACTTGGTGAGTGTGCTAGTCAATCTTCTCGGTTGGTGGTTGTTCTGATAGAAGGCGTTGCGCATAGACGATTCGAAGTGATCCGGCGTTTGGCGCATTCCAAATCTTGAAGCTGTTCATGGAGTGAGTCTTGCCTGAAATTGCCTCATCCAAATATGGCGCTGACATTGATGGGCTTGCAGCGATTGGATTGCACTCAACGTATTGCGCAGCGTGGCCCTGTCGACCAACTCGGTAGCCGCCTCTGTCGAACCTGTCATCCAACAACAGTTCTTCACCATGTCCCCCATGGGCGATCACGACAACCTCGCGCCCCCAGACTTTGCCAACGCCATGGATGCACGGATGCAGAACCACTTGACGCCCACGACATCCAGCATGCTGGCCGTCTTGAACGACAGCTTCCCGACCAGCCTCGACGCTTCTGCCTCGGCGTTTCACAACAGCGCATACGACGGGATGCAATTTGGCCAGTCTCAATCAGACTTGATTGCGCCGCTCGCTACGCACCACAGCGTCCCGTTTAGCGATTTCGGTGGGCCAAGCAACTTTGACATGCCTGCGTTCCCTCAGGACGCGATCCCGCATCCGCCCTCGCATTCAGGAAGCCCCGAGCCCCTCTCGGGTGACTCTGTCAAAGACGAGGGTCTCACGGTTTAAAACGACATTTCACTCGGTCTTTTTTTGGTTTTGGGGCGGGGGAAAGGACTGGCTGCCCTTATTTATTCAATTCTTGTTGTCGCGCGGCTATCGCTTGTCGTGCTCCCACTCTCCTTTACCTTCTTTCTTCTTCTCTCTCCCCTCGCGTGAAGTGCATACTCGGCAAAAAAGTGTATTTGTGTCCTAGTACGATTTCGCCACGCTTCCCCCATACACGTCCCGGGCGTAGCCTGGGCACCTGCTTTTTTTCTTGGAATTTTGTTTGTTCTGTTTATTTCGCTTGGCTTGCGTTCGACCTATTATTCTTTTTTTCTTCTGTCCTCCGCCTTGGTTTGGTTGTAATTTTCCTAGTTCTAGTGATACCACAGCGAATGGCCTCAATGACCACGAGCTAATTGTCTCAATCAATTCAATTCTGTCTAAACGATGCATGTGCTTGATATTAATCGAGATACTGTAGTTCTTACTGGCGGGCGTCATCCGTTAAGAAAATAAAATGTATCCAACGTGTAGTACAATAGGCGTACAAACATAAATGTGGGTAGTAAAAAATGCAAGATTAAACGGATATCTACGCCTCTGCTGTCTCTCCCTCGGTCTCCTTGACCTCTTCCAGCTTTTCGTCGACCTGCTCCGAAGGAACCTCGGTCGAGACGTCCTTGGCGACTGCGGGTGTGGGCGCAGGCTCTGCCGGATTCTCACCGTTGCCGTTGGGAACCTCTGCAGAGATGCCGTTCTCACCACCGTCGTTACCAGCGAGCGCCTCGAGCTTCTTGATCTCCTCGTCCGCTTTTGCAACCTTTTCAGCCGTGACCCTCTACAAAGATCCAATCATTAGAACTGGACGACAAGAAGGCACGAGTGATCGGATCGCGTACCTTTTGGTTAGCGGTATACCAGTCTTTCTTCTTTTGCAAATCGGCGATACAGCGTTCCACGTCGGCTTGGGATGTCGGGGGCGGGATGGACAATGTGCCCAGCGCCGTCAGGGTAGAGAACGAGACCTGGAACTGAGCCTCGGGTTTGGGCGAAGGTGCGGCAGCAGCGGGCGCGGGGGCAGACTTGGGAGCAGGTCCCTTCTTTTTCTTGGCCACAAAGTAGTTTTCTTCCTCCTGGCCTTTCTTTTTCATGGCTACCATTCCTGGGTCGGCTTCGACTTGACGAATAGCGAGCTCAGGGACGCCGTTGACGCCAGCAGACTTGGCGGTCGAGACCTTGTTGTCTGCTGCTGCACCGCTGATCTTTCCGGTAAACAGGTCTGCGGATAATGTTAGAATGCAGCCTGCCAGACTCTATGATGTGCGTACCAATCAAAGTCTGGCAATCCTCAATCTCAAGTTGGAAAGCAGGAACCTCGGCCTCCTCCCGGATGAGCCTCGCCCTTTCCTTGCGCCGTTCCATTTCCTCCTGCTTCCGTTGCTGTTGTGCGCGCTCGTGTCGACGAGCACGGTCCTCGGCGACTTTGGCATAATACTTATCATTTGCCTCGCGAAAGGCAGCTCCAGCCTCGCGCTTCTGAGCCCAGAGCGCGTCGAGCTGGCCAGATAGTTCTGTGCGCTCGTCGTACAGCTTGTTTCGGGACGCCCATGCCTCGTCTTCCGTCTTTTTGATTTCGTCAAGCTCGGCTTTGATCGTGTCAAACCGCTCAGAGACAGCCTTGGCCTCTGGGTCATCGAGTTGGGCCTTCAGCTCATCGATGCGAGTCTTGTCGGCCTGAATGGATTCCTCATCCGCCTGGAAGGCCTCCACGGTCCTACGGGAACGCTTAAGCTGTGAGATCTCGTTCAGGGCGCGCTTTTCGTCCGCAATTTTCATGTTTCCGCTCTCGATTTGGCCGTCCAGTTTCCTAAACACAGAATGAGCATACACAAACAAAATGATATCGTAGGAAACACGTACTTGATATAGGCATCGATATCCTCAACAGTCTTGAACTGTACCTTGCCCTTGGAAGCTTGCAGGTCCTTGATCTACCCCGGAGCTTTTAATGGAATGGGGAGCGCGTAAAAGGCTCTGGACGCACCTTTTTCTGTACACCCTCTTGCAGACCCTTCATCTCTTCAAAGACTTGGTTGCGCGAGGACTTGTTCCCGGATTGCTTGGAGCGCAGAGTGTCCAGCTCTGCCTTCAAGTTGTTCTTGCGTTCGCTGTGAGGACCATTTTTACCCATAGACCCAATTTTCTCCTTGACCGCATCCTGAAAACACGCGCATAATGAGCCTACATGCGCGCCAGTATACACAAAAAAGAGCTGGTCACGTACTAGCTTGGTCTTGAGAGCATCTATCTCTTTTTTCAAGGCATCCTGCTGAGCGTTAAAGGCCGCCTGGTCCGGTCGTCCACCAGTAGCCTTGGGAACGTCGTCGGTAGCAGCAGATCCGGTCGTGGGAGCAGCAGCAGCGGGCGTTTTGGCGCTCGAGGACTTGGCAGCCGGAGCTGCTTTCTTCTGGTCCTTTTTGGGAGCGGCGGCGGAAGGCATGGCAAGTGACGACGGCGACGATAAACGGTTAAGCAGGGGCCTGAATAGAAGTATTTGCCTGGCGCAGCTGTTTAGAGTTGACTTTTTTCCGGAGACGGTGGTGGTTCTGGAGAAATCTTGTAATCAACGTGGCACTTGAAATTTGGTCTCATGTCTATTGGAGAATTGATCATTCCATATATGTCGACAAACAATTGGCTGAGTGTGACATGAGCCAGAAAATCAGATAAAATTACAGTATTGTCGGATAGCAAAGGTTCAAACTCAAACATGTTCTTCGGTCGTCTGACAGCTGCGTTTATGCGCATGCAATGTCATAGGCCATTTTTAACCATCCATTCCTAGTAGGTGACCTGCTCGTCCAGAGTCTTGACCTCGGCGTGCACCTCATCGTACAGCTCTCGGTAATCATCCTCCTTGCTCTCAACTAGACCTTCTTGTCCCTCTACCTTTTTCTTCTTTTTCTTCGCATCTGGACATATCAATACGCAGCTCGTGGGTCGCTTTGTTGAGCTTGCTTGTCCTAGCTCCTCTTTCGAAGCGACAAAGATATAAGGGATGGATGCATCTTCGGCCATGACGGGAAGATGGGAGATAATGTCAATCGGAGAGATGTCTGCCGCCAGGATAAGGAGACTGATAGCCAGTCAGTGAAAGGAAAGGAAAGTTTAGTACAAACAGACGTACCCTTTCTCGCCCTTTCGTATACTCTTCACTACTTCTTTTACGCCTCGCTTGACCTGCCTGCCTTTCGACGCTGTAAAACCAGGCACCATTACAACCGAACACGTTTATGTATCGTGGGATAGTGGCTAACCTTTCTTGACCGTCTTGTGAAGCTTCTTTACAAGCTTCTTGTTTGCCAGTGGGTGCGCTATAGGCGAGAGCTGCGCCGAATAAATTTCCAGACACTTTATTGCTTTGAACTAACACTCACCTCCTCTATCGGCACAACAATCAACTCCTTCTCATCCTTTTCCTTCTTCACTTTCTTTTCCTACCGAACATATACATAAGCCCAAATTGGCTCCCTCAATAATCTCAAACTCACCTTGACCACCTCAACACCAACAGCCTCCTGTACCACCATAGACACATCTCCCTCTTCATCAGCATCAACCTCAACGGGCTGCTTGTCTTTCTTAGACCTCTTTTCAGACTTGTCCTTGGGCATGGCGGGTGGATGTGGACGGGGTAGGTGATCGAAGTGTTTGCGAGATGAAAATTAGATTTCAATTCCAATCACCAGACCTGTGGCTGTGTCGGCTAAATTAGTATATTTTGACTTTTTGTACATTGCTGATTAACTTTGGAATCTACTATATACAATTGGGCACCTAGTCCTCGTGCAGCTGGCTCGTTCGCCTCAGACTCGCAGCAGGAGACATTCCACCAACCCACTCTTCTTCCTCGCTACTTGAACTACTATCGCTCCAGCCATCATCGTCCCGGACTGTATTTCTTGGCGGGGCGGGACTCCGACTCCGGAGGGACGACAGCGCAGAGAGAGGACTCTTGCGGAATCGTTCCATAAAGCTTGGCGAGCGCTGGTGGTTCGGTCGGGGTAAAGGTTGCTGGAGTATAGGAGTAGAAATCGATTGTGGGGCATAAGCGTACTGTGCTGGAGATCCGGGTAGAATTGTTCCGCCTTGCCTACGCCTCAATGACCCATCGTCGTCTCTAGGTCGCCTGGCGACCTCGGCGTGCAGGCGAGCTACAACATCCCGACTGAAATGGGGCTGATGCGGACGCTTGAAGAACTTTTGCGACCCAGTAGTAAACCCACGTTCCGCCTCGGAATCTACAGGAAGCTGCTCCTCCAGGTCGTCCCCTCCAAGAGAGAAAAGCTTGCCCTTGACATCTTCACCCCTCAGCAGAGCATTATCTATAGCTCCAGCTGGCAACGACTGAGTACGAGCTTTCACGGCTGAATCATGTAGATCAAATTGCTTGTCTGGATCACCCGGCGACATGATCTCGTTGTTGCTCGGTCCTGCATCGGCGCTTGCGTCTATGTCTACGTCCGGTGCGGTTGCTCGCGGAGGGCCAGTTTGACGAAGTGCTTTGCGGCCGCGATAGATTTCACGTTCGATTCGGACGCGATTCTCGATTAGGTGGAGCTGCGAAGAACGAATGAGACGGGTGTAATAATCAGGAGTGAGAACGATGATTCACCTTTGGCCAAGTAACACGCTGACCGACTATCAACATACGTTCCAACTCTTGCTCATCCGGATCACTATTTAGAGTGTTAGGACACGTTAAATGCTTCTTCTATATTGATAGTCTGTCTACCTTAGAATGTTGAACCAGTCCTATGCACGCCAAATTAGCTATGTACATATAAACCACGAAACCAATTGAAACATACCTTTAGTCGCGTTCTAGGCCAAATAGTCACAGAGCCCTCAAACTTTTGCGTAAACACACTAGACCAGTCCTGTCCCAAGAGCCGAGGGAGGAGTTCAAGATCTCGAATGACCTATAGAAGCAAGCAAATTGAATATATAACATCATTCAACAGATATGCTATACATACCTTAAAGTTCTTTGTGAGCTCAAGTTTAAGGTATTGTTCCGCTGCAGAGAGCAAAAATCCACCTCGCCAGCCTACAGAAAGGTCAGTGAACCTAGTTAAAAAACAAGAGCTGGGAAACACGCCTTTTCCTTTACGATGCGCAACAGGCTTGCCTGGAGATCCACGTGGAGCAAAAAAGAACAAATGCACATGCGGGTTGACCTGTGAAACAATCGGATGGTTCACTGCAAAAGGACAAGTTCAACAACGCTGCTTAGCACAAGCCAAAAGACTAACCGTTGAAAAGCAAGTTGAGACTCTGGAGCGGAATATCAACTCTCAAACTTCCGTCCTTGAATCTCGATCCATAATTCCACGGCACGATGGCCCCAGTCTTGGTCTTGTGCATCAAAACGACAGGGTTGAGAATTCCAGGTACCGCAGCGCTCGCGATGATTGCACTGACGGTTCAAGTCAGATGGATAATCAGAGTATATGCGCTCCCAAACGTACCTCCATATGAGACAATCAGGCGCAGTAAGATGATTAAGGAGTTTGGTGGGAGAATGTTGGTCAAACGGAATGACAGAAATATTCAACACTCGGCCCGTTCGTTGGTATGCTTCACGAAATGTCAAAGAACCACGAGTGAACCAGCATGCCTATAGCCCGCTTATTAACCATCACTGGTTTCAATTCGCGCACAGTGCTCACCTTTCTCGCCCATTGAGGCGTATCAAACCGCGCGCCCGTCATCCTAAACCGTTTAAACCAAACTCTCATAGGCTCTTCACACGCCGTAATCCGTTCTGCCAACTTTGGAACCAACAGGTGCTTCAACTCTTCATCCGTTCTCGTGCACACGAGCGCAGCAACCAAGCCTCCAGCGCTAGTCCCAGCTACGACTCGCGGGAGTAACCCGGCATCCAAGAACGCTCTCACAACACCAAAATGATAATATCCAAATGAAGCGCCACCCGAGAGACACAGTGCGGATGCTCCCAAGTTCTTATTCGCCGAACGAAAGAACCGACGTTTCTCTTCAGGCGAGAGTTGAGGCGTTGTACGAATGTAGGCAAGTGCTTGAGTTACTTCTGTCACAAAGTTTTCAACGAGGGTTTTTGTCCCTAGAAATGTCTGTGAAAAAAGGAAAGTAAGATGACGGAGCCGAGAAAGGGATATGGGCGGAAATGAAACGGACCTCGCTGTAGAGTCTGGTAGATTCGACGCCTGCAAAGTTGGCCCGGATGCATACTTCGAGTACACCAAGAACGCCTCGAGCGTCATCTTTGTTTCGAAGGGATCTGAGGGAGCGGTGGACCTGTGTGGGGTTGATCAGGACTAGGACGGATATATATGGGGTGGTGGGGTTACCTTTTTGATCAGTGTCCAGTCATAGTATGGGTCTTCGTCTTCCTGTGGTACTAGGTTAGCAAAAGTGGGAGAGGCAGTACTTGGGGAATGTACTTGTTTCCATTCGTTGAAGCCGAGATAGTCATCCATCACACGAGCGGCCTCTTTCCATTGTTCGTACGTACGAGCTTGACGGAGGTTGGCTCTAAGTTTGCCCTTCTTCCCTCGCCCTACTCGAGTGAGCAAAGGCCTAGAACAGAATTTCTAGAATACGCACAAGCTAAGAGCCATTCCAAGGCGTTCACACATTGCCTGATCCAGACGTATGCATAAAACTCGAGAAATATAACTAGAAATAGCAGGCCCTGGATACACGTGAGCAGAGGTAAACCAAAGTAGGTATACACGTACAAGGAGCGGCCAACGAACAATATGATAAAGCAGCTCGCGCTGACGTGGTGCGAGTCCGCCTCGTCGACGGCTGTGATGACATGAGTACGCTGTCACATGAGGCCAACGAGAGACGTACCGTTTGACTCGTTGGTTAATAGGCGCGAAGTCACTCAGTGCTGATACCTTCCGGATTCGCTCGTTCTGTAAACGGGGAGTTCCAGGAAGAGACGGCGAGGCAGAGTCGTCTAGCATTGTGAGGTCGTCGGCCTCGAGCGCTTTGGCAAATGCAAGAAAGTGACTGAAAACAGTTAGCTTAAGTATGTATTATAATTTATTGACCTACTTCTCGTTGACATAGTCATGCTCGAGCTCTGCGTCGAGAAAGGGGTCTTCGCCGCTGTGGGGCGTCATTGGGGAGCAGAAATCACGAGACTCGCACCATCAAATCAAAGGTTAAGCTCGGATTGGTCAGCACATGATTTGACAAAGTAGTTACCTCGATTTCAAATTAAGAGGTAGGCTAGAGAACCTGCAGCAGCAAATAGGTCAAAGTGGGGGCCCTCAATTCTAAAGGATTCTAACGAATTTTGCTACTTTTGCCTTGGGTGGGCTCCCCGACGTGTTTCGAGGACGTTTTGACGGATCAGCGGCAGCTTTGATGGATCAGTGGCGGGGGACGTGCTTCTAGCTACTTTGTTTTGTTTGTGTACGCACTTCAGGGTATCTCAGGGTGCATATTGAGCGTTTGTTTGGTGTAGTGTAGCGACGTTAAGAGATTGGTGACGCTTGCTATGAGCGCTTCGTGTTTGAGCAGCGATCGCGGGCGCTTAAAGCGTCTAGAACGCTCGTCCGGAAATGATTAAATCATATGATTACAGGGGTCAAAAGAAATATGCATAATACATAAATACGCATATGCTCGTCGCCGTTATCATCGACAGTACCTATTTCGCCGCCTCTCCCTATCCGACTGTCCACCTCTCGCACCCCCTAACCTCTCGCCATACCCATCCTGCCGCCGCCGTTTGTTCCCT